>SNQJ01S0082214.1:35494-49732 GCA_010110895.2 Picea sitchensis
TTGATAGCCTTCAACAAGCTAACCAACACAACTTCTCCAACAAGGCAAGCAACTCATCAAGATGCAGATTCAACAAATGCTTTTCCCTCTACCCCAGACACTCAATGAAATGGATACCATTTCTTCCTAAGGAGGGAGGATTTATCTAGGTCAATATTGATGTCCACCCATCTATTCCAACTGGCTCAAAATAATCTTCTGACAATTTACTATTTTTAGCAATTTTTCGGTTCCTAAACTTCCGTGGCCACTTTGAGGGCCTAAATGATTTTTTTTTGGGATTGAGAACCTCAATGATAGACTAAAAATATTAATGAGCCCCCAAAATTAATCTCCGCGATGATACCTTTCCAATGAGCTATCGTGCACCCCAAACTAAGATTGTATTCCAAATTTACGCCCCCGGGAAGTTGATACACCAAACTACCCAAAACAGGGTCCACAAAATTGTTGCCTTTTCATCTTCTGGGGTTAGGGTTTTGGATTTTATTTATTTAAAAAATGTCTTTAGAGCCTCATTGTAATCCATATTCTTGTGAATGAGAGTAGTCGTGGCATCTCTTCTCATATATAAGCTTCCACCATTCTAGCGAGTCTTTCACTTTGTAATTCTATAGTTTTGTACATTTTTCTCATTAATAGAAACTGTGTATTAATGTATATTTGTGCCTCTTGTTATATATCTGATATATATCTATTATGTTATTGGATATTTTTCAATATCTATGTTTTATATCTCTGCTCTCATTTCTTGCCGAAAATAATCCGAATCAAGATGGGACATGCCCCAAGTGCGGTGGAATGACATTACTAAGAAAGTGCATCCATGTAAGCGATGAGTATGAATTGAGGAGGAAGGAGGTTTCCTTGAAAAACTTTAAATATGTGACATGTTATATTGATGGAGGACAAGAAAGAAAAATATACAATTGGTTACTTCCCAAGTATGAGTTTGTGACTTCATGAAGGACTTCGTCAAAAAGACCCAACATTATGTTCAGCATGTCCAAGTGGCTCGATAGAAGGATGAACATTTTAGAATATGCATAGATACATTTCATGTTAGTACTATGTTATCAGTGGTTGATTTTTCTGAGAAATATGCCCTTCAACTGTAAAATGAGATTCAAATCCAATATTATCTCTCAAACAAGGTCAACATAATGGTACATATCACATACATGCATGGACCAGATAGTAATGAACAAAATAGAGTTATATTGAAAGAGTATCACTTCTACATAAGTGATGATCGGTGCCATGACTTAGTCTATGTATAAAATCGTTTTCATTTGTTCTAGAATGACCTTAAGGAGAAGAACATACTTATGGGTCAACATTGGATTTGGTTAGATGGTTGTGCATGCCAGTTCAAAAATTCCCGTGTATTTCAATGGTTGTGTATGTTGCACAAAAAATAAAGGTATTGTTGAGCCTCCTTTTTGTCACCTCCAATTTCCTTATCTTGTCCCATATCCTGACCAATTTTACTTAATACATATGCACTCTTTGCCAATTTTACTTAGCGGACATGTCATTTAGCAATTATTGTGTACATATGAAGTAACTTACGTTTAATAATGATTTATGATGATTTATTAATGATTTGGATTGAATATTTGATGTTTAAATCTATATAATTACTTTGAATGATCTAAGAAGACCTTATGAAAACAACCCCTATTCATCTGGTCCTTGTTACAACGTTCATCCAGTACTCAGCTCGTCTAGTACCAATGTTGTGCTCATCCGGTACCAATGTTGCGCTTGTTGGAACATGGGCAGACCTAGGGTTCAGATCTAACAATGCACCAACAAGCCATAACTACTGGCCCTTTAGGAAACAACTGTGAAGTAGATGCAATATCACTCGAAGTAGCTATAGGGGGTTGCAGGACACATGTGTCTACAACCAGAGGAAATGGAAAGTGGATTCGTGGAAACACTCTCACACAGATCTAGTTATAATTTATCTTTCTTAAGCCTACTGTGTGAACTATACCTCAGATCTAACACAATATTTCATTAACAGTATATCAGAGACCAGAAGAACACAACATCAATCACACACAACAATAGGATATATGTGGTTCACCCACTCCCTAGGGTTACATCCACAGAACTGCGCTTTATAATATATTAAATGAAAGCATACAGTTCTATCTGCACTCTTATCTTGCAGATATTTCTTTCTTTCTCTCCTTCTCTCCCTTCCCTGCGCACCCATATGAACATTTGATCTTCGCACCCAGTTGAAGATCTTACAACACATACCTCTCTCTCCACATAATACTTCTCTCCCAGCAATAACAACAATCACTCATCATACATAATCGAACCTATCCCAGGTCCTATTGACCTTTATTTATACATTATAATGAATCTCGAAAAACCTTAGGCCGAAACTTAGGTGTCAAAACCCTAAATACAAAAACCTAGGTGTCTAAAACCCTAGGTCAACTTGACCCGCATTTTCAGGGCTTCGCCAACCCGTCTTTCCTTATTTCTTGCGAAGTGATCCAAAGCATCCATTGGTGGATTTTTCTACTTGCCGAGTCATCCATGATCCATCTTCCTTGCTTATTTGTTGTCCTTGATACTCTCGTCCAATGGCTCATTCTCCCGTACTTTGCTCCTTCTTTTCTACTTCTTTGGTCACTTCGACCTGATCTCAATCAGTGTGTCTTCCGTGCAGTTCACATTTCGTCTTTTCTCTTCCTTAGTCCATACCCAAGGGCCAACAGGCCCCCAACACTCACCTATGACTCATCCCAAGGAACTTTTATCTAAACCTTCTTCTTTTCTTCAAATTCAAACTGCACAATGTAGCCTGTGATTTTGGCTCCATTCCTCCCCAATGTGTGCAGACTATCTTTTCTGTGTCTGGTACCCAATTTCAACTACACCTGGTACCTAGACCCTTCTCCTTTTGCTTCTATCAAGAGCTGCAAGGCAACTGGTTGTCATAGTACAATTTCAACCAGCTGCCATTCACCAATCCTTCCTTCCATTCTCCATTCAAAGTCTTCAACTGCGCAACTCCTCCTTCTATCATAGATGATTTTAGGGGCTAAATTTCGCAAATGGGCTAATTTTCCATGGTTTTTCCCAAAAAACGATTCGCTAATTTCCATTTTTTCTAAAAACGATTCACCCAAATTCCATAGAATAAAACTAATTTACCTTAAAAATCGCCAAAATGTTATAGAAACCATATAAAATCCTTAGAAATTTGAATATTTTTACAAAACCATAGCCAAACATTTTACATTTTGCATATTAAGGACTAGTAAGATTAGCCCATATTTCTACATTTTAATATAAATTTTCATCCTTAAAATCATCCTTGTATAACATAGGCCACCTCATATGTTCCTAGCCAATGTGTTTTGAATTTCACTGGATGCTTCATGAACTTGATGTCATATACTAATACCAGATATCCTTGCTTGAATGCTTTCTTCTTGATGTGCCTATCATGATAGGCCTTTTCTCGTTCCTTCTGTACCTGTTGATGGAATCCTGCAATAAATCTGTCTTCCTTGAGCTCTACCAACTACACAAGTTTGTCTTGTAGTGTGCCAGTGTCATCCATATCTATGAACGCTGCAATAATCAAGCTAGGAACTAAGTATTCCATGGGCACCATCACTTCTAGACCATAAACCAACTTAAATGGAGTTTGCATTGTCAGCTTCTTACAAGTGGTTCTATAGGACGATAACACAACTGGTACTCTAAAATCCCAGTGATCTTTGTTCACACTGCAAATCATCGTCAGTGCAGTTTCCAAGATCTTGTTGAAGGCCTCAATTGTACCGTTCATCTGTGGGTGGTATGGGGTGCTCTTCTGATGATGAAATTCAAATTACCGAGTCAAGGCTTCAATAGTCTTATTAATAAAATGTGTACCTTGATCACTCATAAGGATCTTTGGGCATCCAAACCTTTTTATGATGTCATCAAATATAAATCGCGTAGCTGTAGTTTCACTACAGTACTTGACTGCTCTTTCTTCTGCCCATTTGGTCAAATACTCTATCATAGTGATGATGTATCTAGCTCTTGTGTGCTTCCTTGGTGGGTTGATAGGTCCCACAAAGTAAATGGACCATTTATCAAATGCCTGTAAGGTTATCTGGGGTGCTAAAGGCATTTCATCTCTTCTGGAAGGTTTCCCAACTCTTTGGCACACATTGCAAGCTCTGTAGTATTCTTTAGCATCTTTGTGTAAAGTGGGCCACCAGAGGCCAGCTCTCAGAACCTTCTGCGTTGTTTCTTTTCCTGTGTAGTGTCCTCTTGCGAGGACTTCATGTGCTTCTTCCAGAATTAGTGGTCATTTTGCTTCCATAACACATCTCCTCAGGATCTCGTCAGGTCCCATCTTATATAGTTGTCCATATATAAGTGAAAAATCTGCAGCACACACTACCAACCGTTTCTTCTGAATGTCTGTGTATTCGTGATGTGTTATTCCCATTGAGAAGAAATGAACTATCTTGGGAATTGATCATCAACCTTCCTGATGGCCAACAACTGTGCATCTGGCAGTGTATCCTCCAAACTAGTAGGTTCCTCTCCATGTTCCAACCTAGACAAGTGGTTAGGTCCCTTGTTCATCCTTCCTGGCTTTACCACAATTTCAAAATCATATTCCTAAAATATCAGAAGCCATATGCATGTCCTCACCCCCAACACTATCTTGTTGACTAGGTATTTTAGTGCAGAGTGACCAGTGAACATATTAAAGTGTCCTTACAACAAGTAGTGGAAAAATTTTTGTAGCACATACACCATGTCTAATCCTTCTCTCTCAGTGGTAGTGTAATTTATCTCAACTGTTGAGAGATTCCTACTAGCAAAGGCTAATAGATGGTCGATATCTCCTGCTCTTGGTTGTGATAACACTTCTACTAATGCAATAGAATATGCATTGACTTGCACATGAAATTCCTTACTCCAATCTAGAAAAACCAGAATAGGCGCAGTAACCATTTTTTGTTTCAGTGTGTCGAAGCTCTGCTAGCATTCTTCTGTCCAGTGAAACTGATAATATTTCTTCATAAGCTTATCCATAGGTGATTTAATTTGTGCATAGCCCTTAATGAACTTCCTGTAGTATCCGGTATGTCCCAACGCAGTGCGTATCTTTCTGACTGAAGTAGGAGGGGGTAGATCAACAATAATGGAAATCTTGGACAAATCTACCAGCAACCCCTACTTACACACAATATGGCCCAAAAATACTCCAAAGGGTGAAAATAAAATGCATTTCTTCATATTTAGGGAAATCTGACATTGCATGCACTTATCCAACATTAGTCTTAAGCATTCAATATGGTTTTTCAATAAACTAAACATAGTCCAGTCATCAAAATAGGTTTCCAGGAATTGATGTAAAAACTCCTTGAATGCTTTGACCACCACCCTAGAAAATATGGCTGGTGCATTCTTCAATCCAAAAGGAATCACTGTGTATTGGTAGGATCCCCATTTTTTTGAAAATGTGGTCTTATGGCGATATTCATTGGCAATCCCGATTTGGTGATAACCTAAAAATCCATCGGTGAAGGATTAGACTTCTTGTCCTCCCACATTATATAACACTTCGTCGGTAAACAGGGTAGGAAATGGATCATGCAGACATGCATCATTCAATTTCCTCAAGTCTACATAGATTCTGATCTCTCCTATTTTCTTATCTTGAACCACCATAGGACTAATCCATTTTGGCTCTTCAACGGGTTCTATGATTTCTGCTTCCATCATTCTGTCTAATTCAATCTTCACTTTCTCCTTATATCTGGGATTCAATCTGTAGGGTCTCTGTTTGAATGGTCTTACATATGGTTTCAAGGGAATATTCATCTCCCCCGTGGGCCCTTTTATGCCCTTCATATCAGTGAACTTGGTTGGGAACAAGTCCTGATATTCATGCAACAATTCCGTGATCTTATCAATGGTGGCATCATCCCAATAATCTCCAACATTAGCAAGCTTAGGTGCTTTCTCTATCCCAATATTCACTTTCTTGATTTTAATCGGCTGTCCAATAAAAGGTAGTTCGACTCCTGGTCCTTCTATATCTCTTTGTCCTTCTATTTCTACGATGTTGACATTCCTAGGATCATCGTCTTCATCATCATTGATATTGTAGCATCCCTGTAGTTTTTGAAGAGGTGAAATCCATTCATCCTCATCTTTCTCCAGAGGGAGGTTGGGCGCCTCCTCAAATACTTTCTGTCTCACAACTCATAAAGCTTGATCTACCATAGGGTGTTGGCTTTCAAATAAAAATGTAGCTACAAAATTCTGAGTCATACCTTGCAAATCTGTAGTGGTGAGGCACAGTTCCAATTGAAGATACCAATTGATAGGCATTGTATCGAGTGTGTCAATGAATTTATGAACCCACTACTCCTGATGAATTCCACTCTAGGCCTCCTCATAGCTTCACACATGGTCTTTCAAACATCTTTGACCTATGTATCTCACTTCACATCCTTCCATTTGATCTGAGAAGCACGTTGTTATCAGAGTGTGACATTTCACCCAGTCCACAATGTTCTACTTATGTGCTCCCCACCATGTTGTTGGAATTGCTTTCAAGGCCTCGTCCAGTGCCAACAGTCTCTGTTGTACTGGTACAATTTCTTCAAATTCCAATAAGAAAGTTTCTAAGTGGTTCAAACCATCAAAGGTGGGCAAATTACTTACTGTTGTGTCGATCCAATGAACTTCTCTGGTTAATCTAGCACATCATCGCGTAGAAACTTTGTACATTTTGTTTTTCCATTTCTCTAGTGCTTCTTTTGAGTCTGATGAACATGTTCTTTCACTTCTCTAGATTAAATTCCCATCTGCTATAGGATTAATGTAATCCTGTTGTCTTGCGGTCAATTTGTATATATTCTCTAGCTCATATGCACGGTCTTCTTCTTTGATGGGCTCTGTGTATCTGTGACCTTCATCGGGGTCCAGAGGTGTGATGACCCTAAGGCCATCACTTTCAAACATCATTCTTCTTTTCTTCAAGTCAAATACAGTAGAATTATTGAAAGCCCAATCAATTCCTAACAGTGCGGGATAAGGACAACTATCATCAACTATCTCAATTACTTCAAAGTCTACAAACATTTTGACCCCGTCGATGTCCACAGGGACATGTTCCAGTCTTCCAAAGGGTCTCATAGCATGTTGATTCGCCATCCTAAGACAGATGGGGGAATAGATCAAATTAGGTTTCCCATTAGTGCCCAGGTCTACTTCGTCATAACATTGACCTCCGACCCTAAGTCGAGGACCACATAATCTATATCATAATCTCCAATCTGAGCATTCAGATGCAACTCCTTATTTATCCTTCTCTTTTTAGATACTTGATGTACTTCTCTATTCAGTAGTGGATCCACCTTTTCTAGCTCATACTTTCTGATAAGATTTTGTAGTTCTTGAATGGATTTTTCATTCGTAATCAAATTAATGCAAGTACATAAGAATTCCATAAGTTTGTTTACCTCTTTTCCTTCTCCAGGTGAAGCATACTGATCAAAGGCCAGGGGCATTCCACATTCTCTCACTTCTAGTTGTGCCTTTTATGAAGAAGCATGATCTCTTCCAAACTCTTTTCTTGCCTCTTCAAATGTCTTCTTCTCTTTCTTTGGATCAAACTCCTGTGTCTTCTCCACAACTCTTCTAACTCTTGATTCTTCTATAATCTTCCCTGGAGTCACCCTGTCTTCTCCTGTAGTAGCACCTCCTCTAGTGATAACGATGACTCTAGGATCCACTCCACAAGGTTCTATTGAGATTAGTTTTACTTTTTGTTTCCCTCCTCATCTTTCCTCAAGTTTGGCTAAGAACGCAGGAAAATATTCTATGACATGCTCAAATGAGTTGCAGTAACTATAAGCGGTACAAGGGTTCTGACAGTCCCTTGCCAAGTGACCTGGCTATGTGCAGTTATAACAAATGATCTGACCTCGAACTCATCCCATGCCTCCTCCTTGTCGTCATCCTCTGAATCCACCATACGAGTTGAAGTTTCCTCTTCCCGGGGAATTAAACTGCGTAGTATTTCCTTCTTGTTGTACTTCACCTTGGATCCTATATGTATTTCTTGATATTTCATGCAAGAGATCATAAGCTCTACACTCCTTCTTATCATGACCCACCGATTTACAGAATGTGCAGTAAAGATTCATAGGTGTCTAGACATGGTTTTTCATGTAATAGCATTCACCAGGGCAATGCCTATTTCTACATACCTCACACTAAGGTAGAGTAACCTGATTCAAGGGGCTCAAAGCTTCAGATTCCAAGTATTCATGGAATAGGGGACAATGCTCCTTATCGTGGCCTTCTTATTTGCATCTGATACACCATATGTCTTCTCTCTTATCTTTTCCCTTGTCCTTCTTCATGTCTTCGAATTGCAAAGATAGGCTAGTTAACTGACTCAAAATTTGACTCATACCTAAGCTGGACTCTCCCATAGGGGCTTATTCTAGTTTCATAGCGATCTCTAGTGCCTCATTGTGTGAAGCAATCTTCTGCTGCATTAGAGGGACTCTGATGTGTAGTAAGAGGGAAGAAATGAACCATTCCTTATTCTATTCATCTGGAATCTGAAAAATCAAATGACATGTCAGTGTCTTAAACCTTTGATCAAAATCCCAAACAGGTTCAGTTACTTTCTTCTTGATTTGTTTCAACTCTGTGATGCACTACAACTCCAACTTAGCTTTCTTGAATTCTGAAATCAACACAGTCTTGATCACGTTCAGCGGTTTCAGCTGGAAAAATCCTTGGATGAACTTCATGTACCAGCTCAGTGCGCGGTCTCTCAAGGTAGTACTAAAATGAGATCTCTTAACATATTCATCGTTGACATTCTTAATACTCCATACAATATCACATAGAAACCAATGTTGATCAGGATCTTCATATCTGTCTCCCCTAAAGGTGGGTAACCTCATCTCATATGCCATAGATCTTCCTGGGTTTTCTGACTGAGTATGTACTGAATTGCTTGTAACAGTTCTCTGAGTGCTTTGATGACTCTGGCTACTCTTATTACTCTAGTTACTTAATGTTGTTGAAACAATAAGAGGATTAATAGTACTTACTTCGAAAATCAGTACAGTTCTTGAAGTTTCTGATTCTTCTCGGAGAGATTCTTCAATATTCTCTTCTTCTGGCCCGACAAACCCTAAATGTTCCTCGTTCAATAACTCTTCTTCTTCTCCACTGTAAAACCCTTCTTCCTATGTTGGTGGTTCATGATTATTCTCAAACAAGTCCACTAGAGGAATTTCTCTGAAGATTCTCCCACTTCACATATGCCCAACCTTTGTGTCGTTGTCGCTGTCTGAATTCTTGAACATTAGCTTTTCAATCTGACCAACTACTGTATTTTCAATATGTTCTTCTCGTGCAATAACATCTTGATCTTCAACTTCATAAAATGTAAAATTTTTCCTCTCGGTCCCTTAAAGAAATATCTCTCTGCATAGCTATATGACTCTACTCTGTCAATAGAAAACTCAGTGATGTACCCTCTAATGGTGCTATCAAACCAGTGATCTACTACTCTTGACACGATGTTATCAACTCTCTTGACCTTCTTGATAAACACTGATGTCCAAACCACAGGTGGTCTAAATATGATGTCAAACTGGGTATCAACTAACTTGGCTAACCACTTGTATAGCTCCTTGTGAATTCCTCCAAAGAAAATTTCATGTATATCAGTAAAGACATACCTTCCCAACCAGTCTTCTATGCTAATATTAGGGTTCTTATTCTAATCTTTTGCGAAGTCATTCTCTTGTTCTTCTAACCACTTTTGAATCTCTATCTTCGATGGAAACCACCTTGACATTCCCTCAAGAAGATTTTGGTCCCAACAACAGAACCATTTGTTGGCACATGGGCAGACCCAAGGTTTAGCTCTAACAACACACTAACAAGACCTAACTACTAGCCCTTTCAACAACACCTGCGAAGCAGATGCAGTCTCAGCCGAAGTAGCTATAGGGGGTTGCAAGACATACGTGTCTACAACTAGAGGAAATGCAAAGTAGATCCAGGGAAACACTCTCACATAGATCTAGTTATTCTTTATCTTTCTTAATCCTATTGCACTAACTATACCTCATATCTAACACAATATTGCATTAAAAGTATATCAGAGACCAGAAGAACACAACATAATTCACACACAACAATAGGATATACGTGGTTCACCCTCTCCCTAGGGATACGTCCACAAAAATGTGCTTTATAATATATTAAATGAAAGAATACAATTCTATCTACACTCTTAGCTTGTAGATCTCTCTTTCTTTCTCTCCTTCTCTCCCTTCCCTATGCACCCAGCTGCAGAGTTGATCTTCACACCCAAATGAAGATCTTACAACACAAACCTCTCTCTTCACATAATACTTCTCTCCCAGCAATAACAACAATCACTCATCATACATAATTGAACCTATCCCAGGTCCTCTTGACCTTTATTCATATATTACAATGACTCTTGAACAACCTTAGGTCGAAACATAGGTGTCAAAACCCTAAATACAAAAACCCTAGGTGTCTAAAACCCTAGGTCAAATTGACCCACGTTTTCAGGGCTTCGCTAGCCTATCTTTCCTTATTTCTTGTGAGGTGCTTCAAAGAATCCATTGGTGGATTTTTCCGCTTGCTGAGTCGTCCACGATCCATCTTCCTTGCTGATCTATTGTCCTCAATCTTCTCATCCAATGACTCATTCTCCCGTACTTTTCTCCTTCTTTTCTACTTATTTGGTCACTTCGAACTGATATTAGTCAGTGTGTCTTCCACGCAGTTCAAATTTCATCTTTTCTCTTCCTTTTTCCTTGCTTTTCTTCCTTAGTCCATACCCAAGGGCCAACAGTGCTCATCCAATACTAGATATAGTTCGAAATTTTGGAAAGCTTATAGAGGAAAATTGAGGACATGTGTTTTTTTCAAAAACGATGTCTACATGCAGATAAGTGAGGAAGAATTCACCCAAATCACACGTGTGGACCTCTAGCTCAGAGGGAATGATTCTGCAAAAAATAGCAAAAATCTCAAACTTCCAACTTGCGCCTTGATTTTCGTGTAATTGGTATCAGATCTAGAAATTATACGAAATGGGTTTTATCTAGAATGTGGAAAATTGACTACCACATGAGCACTTTTCCAAAATTTGATTTTTTGTAGAAGATATGGGTGGATCTCTAACTTGAATCTGCCAAAATTGATGAAAAACCCAGATTTTTGGGCTTTATCCTAAAATTGTAAAAAACAAATCTGAGTTTGAGGATTCGGTTTCATACATTCCTCCATGGATTTTATGTATAACTAAGACCTCATAGGTATGAGGAAGGGGAAGGAATTGTTATGCTGCAAATTAGATTTCTGAAGAGACTCTTTTTGTAAATTTACTTGTTGAAGATTAATGTAAGTTTGATTTCAATGATCCCGTGTGTCTTTTAAAATTTAGCATCTGCTGATCTAAAAGATTCCATGTTGGCATCAGAAAGGGCCCACCGATCCATCTTGGTAATATCATTGTAAATTATTAGTATATATTTTTATTTCCCGTACTTGTTATTTTGACTTCATGTTATTTTATTTTGATTTCACTATTAGAATTTATTACAAAGTGTGGCGGTACAGGAACAGTTGGATCTCCATCTTTCACCATACATGAGTCTATAATTGAGTATTCCACCACACTTAGCATTTTATTCCAGAATTGATTAGACTACATCTTGCAAACTCATGCACAATCAAGACCTGCATCTCACACCCTACATGCACCTATAATGGAGTGTTTTACTCTGCCTGGTATTTCTTCTAAGATTGATTATGTTTTCTTTTAAATATGCAGAGTGTTAATTATTGTTAGTGTAGTTTATTTAGGAGTTCAAGTCAAAGTTCATCTTTCCCTTTCATGAGCTAACAATGAACAAATTAGTCACCTAAGCAAGAGATTAAATCATATGCTTTTCTATGAGTTTTTCTCTTTGAATTTTGATTTGTGGAGAGTGTAATTTGAAAAGTGTGAAACAAAGTATTGGTTTTGGAATGTTTCTTATGTAGGCTATACTCATTAGACATAGTTAAACCACATGTTGTTGACACATATAGTGTAACAATTCTGTTGATTACGAATCCCCGTCGATAATTTATGTTTGGTAATATATTATGCATATAATTGCACCAACATTTTGGCATCGTTGCCGGGGAGTTGTAAACAATAATAGGTAGTATTTGAATTAGATTTATTCAATGGTTTTGGATTGGTTTTATGGATGAACTAAGGGCAGAGAGAAGACGATAATACTTGAGGGAAGATCCCACTCTCCACTTTAGTGGGGTTTCTCCAAATTTTGGTTGTCCTCTCCCTTTCATGCATAAATGTTTTTCTTTTAATGCAAGCATGTTTTTCCTTATTTTATGAAAACATGTGTTTTTATTTATGAAAATTTAGTTTTATTTATGATGAGATGAATTGTGCGAACCGATAACCTGGTGACAATAGTGTCCCAATAACACAAAGAGTTCAAGTTTGGTGTGTTTTATTTTTTCAATAGTTTTAATTTCTTAGTTTTAAAATTCAAATCTTTGATGATAAATCATTTTTGGAGTGTTGTAAGATCCCCTGAGTACTAATTTGTGTTGTGAGATAGGGATCATAAACCAGCTAGAGTAATTCATGAATGGTCAAGAGCTTGAAGAATGTTCCTCCAAGAAATTTCTCACATTCTAGAAGGATCTGGGATATCCACCTCTCAGAAAGAGCATATCTTGACAACAAACAATAATTTATTTGTCTCTCCACAAGGAGATTTAGAAGTCCCTTCAGATTCTTCTTCTCAATTTGTTAAGGAGAACAAATAATCATGGATAGAATTCAATGGAGAGAAACCATTAGAACTTGAGATTGAGGAGTTCTTATCATGCCTCTCAGCAGATCCTGTATGTACTCCAAACACCAATCATCTTGAAGAAGATACTCTGCGTAGCATTGAAAAGGAGGACATTTTGTGTGACCTAAACAAAGCAGGGAAACACGAATATCATGATCCTATTGAAATATGGTTCCAATTAGTTATCAGGTCACACTACTCTTTTACTTTTCATTATTGTTTGATCTCATCATCAAAGAAGTTGGTCCTTCATACTCTGGTATGCATTAAAATTTATCTTTTAAACCTGAGTATGAATATATTTATAACCCTGTTACGCACATGGATTCACTGGAAGTATTCATATACTTGAAGGACATTTTCTTTTGTTCAATAAGAGTAGGATAGTAAATAAATAAATAAATGATGCATATAAGTGAAATGAAACCCATCATTCATACTTTTCATAAATGGGAATGTCAAGAGTTAACAAAACAATCGGTTTAATATCTTTTGTTCCTCTAGTATATTTCTTTGTAAAAGTTATGACAATTTTGTTTGGAATTTTATGAGAAGGTAATCTCTTCATCCTATGAATGCACACATAATAATGGAAGGGTATTTTAAAAAGTGGAGAAGACATCCTTGTCAATGGAAGAGAACACTTAAGGGAGTACTTTATGACCTATTTCCTCAAATTTCTTCTTTTTCCTTAAGTTGTTAAAAAAGATGCATTCGTGCTTTATCATTACCTATCTATTTTAATACCACTATTTCACAAGGATGATTGATTAAGTGATGTTTTTAATATCAATTGAAACTAAATGTTAATTCCATACTATTTTATTCATATCTAATCATTTTTGGTCAAATAATTCATGAATAATGTATGCATTGTTCAACTTTTGACATTTCCCCTGGATTTTCTATTTGTAAGCATGAATAAAAATCTAGTTTTAATTAGTTCTATTGGTTTGTTTTTAGCAGTTATTCACAACCCTCTCAACAACCCTCCTTATTTTTTTATTTTTAGCGTGTCACATTGTGTGCATGAGGGCATGAAAAACCTCAGGCACGGGGGAGTGGTTTTTTGGACCTTCATATTCTTTTCAGCTTCTGTCAACAAGTCCAAATCAACATGTTTAGTGTTGGAATTTGATAGTCATTTCCATAATTCTGGTACCAATACCGAATTTCTGCTTTAGTTACCTACAAAATCATGTTCCATTAATGTCTTGTTCTAGTACTGCAGAATCATATTCTGGTACTGTTATGTTTTGGTACGGCAGAATCCTGTTCTGGTATTGTCTTGTTT
>SNQJ01S0082215.1:0-12398 GCA_010110895.2 Picea sitchensis
GAGTAGGGGAGGTCCACATCATCCTTGGTGATGTCATCATGCCATGTCATACCTCCTTCTTCAAAACTTTATAGCTCTGAGATTTGGTGGATTTCGTGACTTATCACCATCTTTCTATTGAATTCTAAACCATCAAACAACTGATTCCTGGAACTTTGGGACTCTGAGGCTCTGGGACTTCAGATATTTTCTTAACATTACCTCCCAGTTCTCCCAAACTCTGAATTTCTGAACTTTCGAAATTATGCACGGTTGATCTGCGACACGTGTCCCTGTTAATCGAATGGTCTAGATGAGTTTCAAACTTCGGGAATTTGGGAAAAAGTCCATTCTATGTGCACTTCAACCAATTTCCTCGAGCTCCAAACCACCAAGATACTCAAGGAAAATACATGGCTCTCCTCCTCCTAGATGATCTATGGCTGAAAATCACTATGGGACTTCGGATCTTTGGGCTTCGACCCCTTTTTCTCAACAAAACATAAACTTCTCTGAAGTCACAAAGTCTGAAGGACTTGGAGGTTAACTTTCATGCACCTTAATTATGCACTCCGCTGATCTCGCATTATCGTCCCTGTTAATCGAATGGTCTAGATGAGTTTCAAACTTCGGGAATTTGGGAAAAAGTCCATTCTATGTGCACTTCAACCAATTTCCTCGAGCTCCAAACCACCAAGATACTCAAGGAAAATACATGGTTCTCCTCCTCCTAGATGATCTATGGCTGAAAATCACTATGGGACTTCGAAACTTTGGGTCAATTCTTTTTCAACAAAACATAAACTTCTCTCAAGTCACAAAGTCCGCGACTTGGAGGTTAACTGCCATGTATCTTTCTAGATCCGACGGCCGGAAGGGTATTCCTCCCCCTCGCTAGATCCTATAGATCAAAAATCAATCTTCGTGGTTATGAACCCTCAGGGATTGCTGTGATAATGTTGCCAGGAGCCTCGACATCTTCCGATTTATAGGGTTCTTTACTTTCTACCGTGGTTTATGGCCCCAAGGAAGTCTTATTTACACTCCTTTAAGTATGTGTACACTCTTCCATATGGGGAGTGCAAACTCTCTCACCGGGTCCTATCCCCACTGGGGTTCAAGTGTGTCTCTAGCTGGGTTCGGGCCGCGATCCCCTCGATAGATTCGGCAAAGCCCCCAAAGAAATTTTTTTCTTATATAAGTATATTGTATTTCATTGTAAATCTAGACCGCTCATTATATAAGGTCGCAGATATAATGATAAAGATTATGTTAGGGTTTTTTCCCTAGAAGGCAACCCTTTTTGATGAGGGAAATTTATTGCAGCTATGGTTTATGGGTATTGTATTCTGGGAGAGGATACCGTGAGAGAAAGAAGAAGAGGCGTTACAAATGTTTTGCTTTAGGTTGTATCCTTCATTTGTTGGATAATAATAAAGGAAGGACCTCGGCATTCTCTGTGGGCGAGTCTACACCTGGTGAACCACATATAAATCCGGCGGTTCTCTTTGTATTGTGCGGTCTTCGTTTTGTTTCTGCATTTTACTTTATTTTTTATTTCTCCGTATCCGGTTTTCTAACAACCGGTATCATAGCATAAGGTAACTCGTAGGAAAAAAAAGGGTTCTTGGTTCGTGGAGGAAATGTCTAAGATGGAAAGTTTAGGGTCGAAATTTAACGACCAAAAAATACCGCCATGAAGATGTGATGGAAGACTATTTATATCGGCGATCTATTCCTACCATTGAGCGGATTAGCAAAGAAGTCGGTGACCATGAAGGACTAAGAATGGGAGGTTCTTGACGTAAAGGCTCTAGGAACGATACAAATGATCGAGTCCCTGGCAAAGATCTGGCTTTTCAATATTTCAAAGAAAAGACAACCATATTTGATGGATGCGTTGGCCACCAGGCGAAAAATCCTCTGTTGAATAAGGTATTTCTAATGGAGAGATTATTTAATATGAAGATGCAGCAGAAGGTGGGTCTGCTGGGTGATCATTTAAATGAGTTTAAAATGGTTACTAATCAATTAAGTTCTATAAAAGTGGACTTTGACGATGAGGTTATTCTAATCTTGTGACTGCATGTAGTAAAAGATGGAATGGCTTTGTCATGGTTGTAAGTAACTCTCATTTCCGTTCAAATGACACTTCTAAAATTTGATGATGTTGTTGGTGTTAATCCTTAGTGAGGAAATGCTGACGAAAAGTATAGGTGGTACATCAAGAAATGCTGAACATGGAAAATCCAAGACAAAAGGATAGAGGAAAGTGCCCAAGAAACCATGGGAATTTAGGAAGGGAAGATCCAAATCTATACTTGGAAAGATAGAGTGTTGGAATTGTGGAAGAAAGGACATCTAAAGAAAGACTCTAGAGCTCCAAAGAAACAAAGAGATGACAACAAGAGAGAAATTAGGAAGCAAATGTACCGGTGATGTGTTACAAGATGCTTTGATTCTTTCCTCGATAATGTTTCGAAGTCTTGGTAGTAGATTCGTGGAGCTTCCATTTCCATGCCACACCCCATAGGAAATTTTTCTAGATTATGTTCAAGGTGATTTTGGATGTGTTCATTTAAGATAATAAACCATGAAAAATTGTTGAATGGGAAAGGTAAAATAAAGAACGAAAATGGAAACCAACATTGTTGAAAGAGGTAAAACATGTTCCATATTTAAGTAAAAAATTGATTTCAACAGGACAAATGGCAAGGAAGGTTGTATATCCATATTTATAGATAAGACGCGGAAGGTCATCAACAACATGATCATTGGTGATAGCTAAAGGAGAGAGAAGGTAGGTACATTGTACTATGCACCGCATCGACTCTTCTATATCTTTAGCTTCTAATGGAGTGGATACATCACTATGGCATCATATAGGTCAGACATTAAGGAGTGAGAAGGGTATGCAGATCCTTCACAAAAATAAATTTGCTGTGCCGATCTAAACAAATTGATTTGGACTCTCGCGGAGCATTGTGTTTATGGAAAAACAAAAGAGAGTCAGATTTGTCGTGAGTCAAAAGAAAAGAAGAATGAAAGGTTAGAGCTTGTACATACTGCGAGATGTAAGGGGGACCAGCTCTCGTATCATCTCTTGGTGGCTCTCATTATTATGTTACTTTTATTGATGATGCAAACTAGAAAAACTTGGGTTTAATGCATCTTCGATAAAAATATGATGCTTTTGATACTTTAAGAAATGGAAAAGCTTTAGTTGAGAATGAGACGTGAAAAAGTTTGAAGTGTCTCGGATCAGATACTGGAGGTGAATACTACAGCAACAAGTTTGATGATTACCGCTCATACCATGGGATTTTATAGAAGACATCTACAAACACCACAAGAAAATGGTGTGTCGAAGCGAACAGGACAATCATGATGCGTAAGGAGTATGAGATTGCATGCCGGTTTGTCTGCCAGCTCAAGTGTATCGTAGATATTGTTGTTTAACAATAAATAGAGGACCTCTTCAAGCTCTTTTGATGGTATAATTCCATAGGAGGAATGGACAGAAAAAGGTAAACTATTCTTTGAAAACTTTGCCAGCATTTGTCCATATTGATAAATAAAATAGAACAAGCTTGAGGCAAAATCCAAGAAATGTACCTTGCTGATATGGTGTTAATGATTTTGGTTATCGCTATGGGATTGCTGAAAATTAAAAAAAATCATTAGGAGTAGAGATGTCATATTCAATGAGAAGGTCATGTACAAAGATCACTTTGCAGTGTGGAAATAAATAGGAAAACGTAAAATGAAGAATACAATGTTACTTTGATGAGATCATCGGAAAAGAAATCTAAAGGAACCTAAAACTGTGCACGTACAACAGCAGAGTAGTGTGTACCCAAAAATCTCGCAAGTGTTGTTAGAAGATCTACCAAAGGCATATCCCAAAAGATACCTCCCTTCATTATATTATTTATTGTTGGATCCTCGTGAACCGTATCGTTATGAAGAGGCAATGCAGTAGACACCAAAAAGAAGTGGGAGCAAGGCATGAAAGAGGAAATGGATTCCTGGAAAATAAACAGACTTGGGAATTGTCTTGCTCACGGAAAAGATAATTGCAGAATAAATGGGTTTTACAAGTTGAAGGAAGAATATGGAGAGAAAAGTGGTACAAGGCTAGACTTATAGAAAAAGGGGTTTGTACAAAAGAAAGGTATAGATTTTGATGAAATATTTTCTCCGTTGTTAAAATGACTTCAATAAGGAACTATTTTAAGTCTTGTCACTGTAGAAGATTTCATCTTGAATAGTTAGATGTAAAACAACTTTTCTCCATGGGGATTTGAGGAAGAGATTTATATGCAAGAGCTACGCTAGCAGATGAATGCTGGAAGGATAATTTTGTATTCAGGTTGAAGAAGAGCTTGCATCGCCTAAAGCAAGCCCTTCCAAGGTAGTGGTATTTGAAGTTTGACAGTTTATGATAGAATGTGGTTATAGTAGATTTCATTACGATCACCGTATTTATTTTAAAAGGCTAGAAAATGAAGCTATGGCTGATCCTACTATTGTATGTAGATGACATGCTTGTTGCGGTGGTCTATGCGTGATATAAATGTGCTCAAGAAGAAATTAGCCGGCTCATTTGTGATGAAGGATTTGGGTGTCAAAGAAACTTGGTATGAGAATAACAAGAGACAGGAAAATCGCAAACCGATTGTCTCAGGGTGAGTACACGAGAAGGTGTTGGAGAGGTTTAGAATGCAGAATGAAAAAACTAGTTAGGACACCTTTGGACAACCATTTAAGTTTCTGAGTTCAGGAAATGTGTCCCAAGACACGTAGAGGAGATAGAATATGTCCGCTGTGGTCCCATATTCATTAGCAATTGGCATTGATGTATGCAAATGCCTGTACAAGACTAGATATTGCACATGGGAGTTGTGAGAAGGTATATGAACAATCCAAGTAAAAGAACATTGGGAGGGGCAAGAGAGTGGGATTCTCATGTATTTGAGAGGTACCTGTAATACACATGCATTATGTTTGGAGGTTCAAACACTTTTCAGGATATGTTGATTTAGATATGCTGTGTACAAAGACACAGAGGAAAGCGCACGACAGGGTATGTTTTACCATAGGTGGAATAACAAGAAGTTGGATTTCGAACTCCAAAAGGTTGTTGCATCTTCAACAAATCGGTAAGGCAGTATGTTGCTTCTACTGCAGGCTAGTAAAGAGATGATTTGGTTACAAAGGTTTATGGAGGAAATTGTGGGAAAGCAGCAGAAACAAAGGTACCGTGGACAACAGAGTGCCATTCTGACCTGGGTAAATAACTCAACCTCCCATTTAGCATATTACCTATACGTTGAGGTACCATCATATGATCCACCCGAAGAAGATGACACCGAAGATAGAAAAGATACACACTAGCCGTAATCCTACAGACATGTTAACAAAAAGAGTAATCTTAGGGAGAAACCGAAGTCTTTCTCAGCTTCTCAGCTATTCAAGAATGAAGATGAAGATGAGAAATTTTCCAGTCCAAGAAGGTTCAAATTCCAACATATACAACAACACCTGAGTTGTTGAGGATCGGGCCCAAGTGGGAGATTGTTGGTTGTGGAGCCCCGACATTCTCCCTCGGATGATAGGTCTTTACTCTTCACCCATATTTATACCCCATGAAGTATTTACACCCCTGTAAGTATGTGTACACTCTTCCACGCTGGGAGTGTAGAGGGGGTACCCCTTCACAGGTCCGGGGCCTATCCCCCACTGGGTCTGGGCAGTTCTACTGTGGGTTTGGGGTGAAGTCCAAGAAAAAAATTGCCTTGTAAAAGTATATTGTATTCTCATTGTAACTGACTGCTCATTATAAGGTCGCAGTATCTTTAATGGTAGATCATGTTAGGGTTTTTTCCTAGAAGGAACCCTCTTTATGAGGGAAATGTATTGGGGCCAAGGGTTGATGGTGAATATTGTATTCCGAGAGAGGAGACCATGAAAGAAAAGAAGAGGAAGTTACGACGTATTTTGTTGTAGGTTGTATCCCTTCATTTGTTGGATAATAATAAAGGAAGCGACTGGCGATTTTCCCGGTGATCGAGTTCACACTCAAGTGGCAAACCACGTGAACTGCGGTTCCCTTTGTATTATGTGTCTTCAGGTTTTGTTTCTCGTGATTTGTTTTATTTTATTGCTCAGGGGTCCTGTTTTTCTAATAGATAACTACTCCGCCACTCCTCTTGAACTTTCCATTACCACCCAAGAGCACTCTCAATGCAACACCCCTCTAGCACTATGACTATGTACATGAAATACCTCTGGAATTTTTACTTCAATTCCTCATACATGACCCATCCAGTTTCAGTGTTGAAACCATGGGATCTGATACCATATTGTGATGTACCTCTTCCTCCCAAGCCGGTCATGCCACCAAAAAGAACCGCTCTTTGAAATCTTTGATACCATTTTTTAGCATACCCTAGCCACCTAGGCCAGGGCATACCACCGAAAACAATTTCATGCTCTGATACCATTTTGTAACATACCCAGCCATAGACCTGTTAGGATATGTAACACAAAAACTCTTGCGGAACATCATGCATATATAACTTAACATACAATTAGATTCTTCTAATACACATTTAATCCGGAAATAACAATAAGCCTACACATACAACATATATAGGAAATACCTATAAATATTAGACATGTACAAATACACATGTAAATGAACACATAAATGGTACTTATATTTTTATAGAAGACCACCAATTGCATTCAAACCTTCCATGAACCTCATAGCCATAGACCACATTTCTCATCACTCTCAGCAGTGGGTCACCCTTGAGCTGGGACTAAACTCCACCCAGGTAAATGGATTCTGAGGAGCCAAGTTATACACACACCCTACAACCTCTCATTCCCCACATATCTTTCCTGCCCCAAGAAGTGTGCCCCTTCTCTTCTCAACAGTCCTTCGGTTTCCCCACTTCCATTCCAAGGCTTCAACAACAGGACAGAAAGGAATTCTCAGAGCACTATAGTTGTTTCTGGGCTCCATCCAAGAGAAATAACTTCCCTAGAAACTTGTCTGACATGAAGAGAGTTGCTCATAGGCATGACAACCTCTTCTTCTTTTCCAACAAACTCTCTCACCTAAAGAGAGTTTCTCATAGGCATGAAAACCTGCCTCTTCATTCCTTGGGATTGAAAAATTGCCTCTTCATTCCTCGGGCCTGACAACCTGCCTCTTCACTCCTACTCCGAGATAACCAACAACAAGCTTAGGTGAAAACAACAAAAACATTCAAATAATGCATAGGTGATGGAAGAAAAAACTGCCTTTGGGTTTGGAATAGGTGTTTCTCATAATAGATAAGTTTAGAACATGCTCAAGTAGTAATGGGTGCGTTCTACCAAGAGGAATACAGGTTCTATTCATCACAGAAAAATATAGGATATGGTTCCAGATATGCGTGCATATTTCATAGGTGTGTGCATGTTCAAAGGTCAACAATGGAGGTTATGGCTTAGTGCATGAGTGTGTGTGTGCATGGGAAGCCTAGAAAGAATGGAAGATAACCCCCCGAATGAACGAACTTTCCCACATCAAATGCATGTGTCAAGATTAACATCTGGCCATCCACAAATCTCGTTCCTCTCCACTTGTAGTTTGTTCCTTTTCCCAAAGGAACATAGGATAACATGTGATATTTCCCAAACCTTAGTATTATAGGAAATATATTATAATATTCCCTTAGATATAAGACCTCAAACTTATCCCTTTTTCCTAGACTCCTAGCCCCATCCCTTTCTCTACCTAGTGGATCTTAGTCCCCCATTCTCTTTTATCATGGTTGGTCTACATGAAATGATGTATTTATTATTGATATGAGTATTTACATATACAAAAATACTCTCATTGGCCTTTAACATCTAGGCTCTCCAGCCTAATCATCACATAAGCCTCCTAGCTTATAATCACTTGGCTCACCATCCTATAAAACATGTTACATTTACAATTACAACTGGGGCTCGGTCTTGGGATATTACAACAACTAACCTAAGTATTATGTGTTTGTATAAGCTCTTGCCTCATCGATATCATGGATGCAGGTAGTTAGTACTCATTTTTCCATTTAGTTAGTGTGTGTGCATGGGCGTGCATTTTCTTTAGTTCAAAGTATTTTGGGAAAAATATGGAATCTTGGTTCAAGATAGAAGTCTATAGTCATTTTATAATGCACTCTGTATGATATATGAATATTTAGAATGTTATTAACTTCACCCCAAAACATAAATAACTTTATTTGGAGCTATACATAAGTATGGGCGTGCATTTCCCTTAGTTCAAAGTATTGTGAGAAAAATTGTAAATATCATTTGGATATTTGTAATAACTTTGTTGAAGGACAAGGTTAGGGAAATGGTGACGAGATAGTTTTTCTCTAGATATGTGGGATGCTCACTTTAGAATAAAATGATCTCCAAATTTATTACCTTGTATCTTTATTTTTTTTTCGGTCTAATTTCTTATGTATTATTCACTAATAAATTCCACACTTTCACAATGGGTTGCAATGGAATCTCATTACAGGGACAAGGGTGACCAACTAGTTGACACTTTTTGCAATTCGTTGCATATTCCTTGAAATCTTAACGTTATGCCAACTGCCACAATCTAACATATAAATACTTCAACCTAGTAGTTTATGTTCCACCATAATTCCCTCTTCTCTCTTTCTCATGCACCTCCTAAAGGATGATTTATACTTTATGATCTAGAATGCATTAGTTTAAAATAAAGGATTATGGGTAGAGTTATAGCATCTACAACTCTGCTGAGAGGCCTATGGGTAGTGTCATGACATCTCTACCCACAGGACTGTGTGCATAGTTTCCACATCTCTTCCTAGAGGCCTGTGGGTAGAGTTGTAGTATCTATAACTCTTCCCATAGGCTTGTGGGAAGAGTTGTGACATTTCTTCCCACATGCCCACGGAAAAATCTTCCCACAGTCTTGTGGGCATAGTTTTCACATCTATACCCAAAGGCCTGTGGGTAGAGTATTAGAATATACAACTATGCCCATAGGCCTATGGGCATAGTTTTCACGTCTATGCCCATAAGACTGTGGGTAGATCTTCCATGTGGGAAGAGTTTCCACATAACTTCCCACAGGTTTGGGTGTAGAGTTGTAACATCTGCAACTCCACCTACATGTATGTGGGAAGAGTTGTCACATCTCTTCCTAGAGGATTGTGGGTAGATTTGTAGCATCTACAACTCTGCCCAAAATTCTGTGGGAATAATTTTCATGTAGAAAAGTTAGATAACTAAATTTTCATCTATATAGATGCATGGGTGTGCATTTCCATTAGGTCACTTTCTATTGTTTTGGTCTCTCAATTTACAAGGCAGACTTTGTCTCTTTTACATAACAACCACTTTTATGTTTGCAAATGAAAATCTAAATATGTAGACAGGTGTAAAATTATGTAAGACACCCTCAGAAACTTGAATCACTCAAATTGCAGGTGTATAAATACCACTGTGTGCATTTTTTTAAGCATGGTGTGCATTTATCCACAAATGCGGAAATTACAATTTAAAAGAAAAACAAGTATTTTTGTCAATCAAGTATTCTATTTTAATCTTTCTAGAGTATCGTACATGTTGATATGTGTATCTATTTATTTAATTATTATTAAGTCATATAACCTTGTATTCTATGATGATTTTTGCAGGTCTTCGCAATGGAAATGCAACTAACAACTAGCCTATGCATAATGTGTTTGTACAAGCTCCTGCTTCATCGAGTTCATGGACACAGGTAGTTAGTACTCATTTTTCCATTTTAGTTAGTGTGTGTGCATAGTTTCCAAAAAATCATGTATATTTCAACCCTTTACTAAATTCTAGGCACAAATCACCCTAGTATGCATTCTTTAGGGTTTACAAAAAATCCACAGTCCTATAACTTGTAACTTGTAAATTAACAACACCATATATGGATTTTTCTTCATAGGGAATGAGTTTCTCATCATGCCCCATTCTCATGCATTTTTATGCAACTTTTTTCATTTAAAAGGAAAATTTTAGCATTTATGCACATCATAGAGTTTTTGGTTTCCAATTGCACAACTAAAGTATGAATAAATGAAAAATGATAAAATTCAAACTACACAATTTGAACCACTCAATTTGGAGGTCATATGAGTCCTAGGCCTGCATTTTACAGTAAGAAAATTTTACCCTCCATTTTACAAAAAGTTTGGAATCTTGGTTCAAGGTAGAAGTCCTTAGATATTTTATAATGCACTCTCTATGATATATAAGTATTTAAAATGTTATTATATTCACCTCAAAACTTAGATAACTCTATTTGGAGACATATAGAAGCATGAGCATACATTTCCCTTAGTTCACTTTCGATTGTTTTGGTCTCTCAATTTACAAGGTAAACTTTGCCTCTTTTACACATCAACCACTTTTATGTTTGAAAATGAAAATATAATATGTAGACGGGTGTAAAAATATATAAAACACCCTCAAAAACTTGAACCGCTCAAATTTCAGGGGTGTTAAGACATGGGCATGCATTTTTAGTGAAGCCTGACATGCATTTCTACATAAGGGCATAAATTACAATTTTAAATCAAAACATGTATTTCAGAAGTGACTGTGCATTTTTAGTTGTGGATGCTAAAACCATATTGAATTAGGGCTTTATTCAACAATACAAACTATAATCCTAATTGTATATATCAACATACGTCAAGAACACTGTCATCTACATCTTTCTCAATATGCTCCCTATATCCGATGCAATTTGATTTTTTTTTCATTTTATTATACCGACATCAGATGTCCAATGATAATTCATCACATTTCATATCAGAACTTGCATATATCATGCATCACCACATTGATGTACGTTGATGACCATTGCATCATGCATCTACCTAATTCGTCTCGCCATATCATTGGATCACTGACAGACTGGGTACGGCTGACCATCACTACGTTGATGTGGGTCACCGACAATAAAGTCACAATTTCAATGAAATTAGCATCGGTTTTCCGATGGTCCTTACGTACTGCTAAGTCGCAGTTACAATGATGTCATCGGTTGAATCATGATGGGTTCTATGGTGATGTTTTCATAGATTATGCCACGTGGTAGAAAGATTTTTCGACATGTTGATAGTCATGTTATTGTTGGACTAACGACAATAATGTGAAAAAACACATGTTTCATACAAACCTTTCCACACACGCCACGTGGAAGTTTCTTATGTCTCAATTTCGACAAATTGTTATACGATCGAGTGTGAGACGAAAGTGGTTTGAATAATAGCTGAAAATTGGGTTTGTCAGAAGAAAAATGACAATCCGTTGGATGTGCATCAGAATGGTGTCGGAAAATGGGACAAATGTACTAATGTGAGGTACTTGGTCGAATCACACCTTACTCCAAAAAAATTTGCAACTTCTTCTTCACTTCATACACTTCAAGAATGACTATCTTTATAGCCCAATGTTCAAAAATGGGGATTAATAACTATATTTCATGATCCACATATCTCTTGGTTGGTATCCCTTTAGGCTCCTTGAAAAAGCCTCTATATTCCTGTAGAAAATCCTCTAAATGATGTTTCTACTCTTTATTGCACCCCTCTATGGATTCATTCACTCTCATTGACTCGTCATCAAACTGATTCTCTCTTAAGAAAAGAAAAAACATATTTCTTACTAGAACTAATAAAATTATTGGCTTGGTTAGCACTTACTAGTTGTCAGCACCAAGTTTTTACTTTGGTAAAAAACAGAGACAGCTACTGGAAATTCCCTTAGCATATCTTTTATATTCACCCATTAATGTTATATTTGTATTGCCTTTGCCAAAATGATCTATCTTTCCTTTTATCAAAAGGAGGTGTGTGCTTTAAGTGGCCTGAGTCAAATCTTATCAACTAAGTCTTTCACCTAAAACCAACTCAAAGTCATACTACATATCGAGCTAATCCATATGCCAAAAACCATATTCAACACATAAACCAACATACTCCCAATGCAAGATGCCAGGTGCCAAATGATTGTCTAGGTGTTGAAGAACTAAATATATCCATGATATATATGATAGTGCTCCCAATTTATTTCCTGTTCCACCTTTTTCATGCATGGATGTGCAGAGGGGAGTGCGCTACAAATTTCACGATGTGTTGTCAACTCTCCTGGGCGCTGCAAATTCCACGGGTGCTACCCAATCTTCTATGCACTGCCAAATATCCTAGGCGCTACCTAAGCTCCTGGGTGCTACCAAATTTGCGGGCTTGTTTCGAGGAAACGCTACACAAGCTCGCTACCCAACGATGCTACCAACAAACACACAGATTCAAGGAGTTCGATTTATCATTCTGGTGAGTGGTTGATGATGTGGAGAA
>SNQJ01S0082215.1:20084-53664 GCA_010110895.2 Picea sitchensis
AGAAACAATGTTATGATATAAACTGAGTCATCTAGGCCATTCTTCCACTTAGATCTGTGAGATATGGAAGAGCATCTGCTCTCAGAGTAGAACATCAATGATGGGATATCTGGATTATTCTTCTCAAGCAAGGAAGAATAATTTTCCCAATTTCTTATCCTGGACCACTCCCTATCCTGGTCCATTCCTCCGGCACTAAACAAAGTGAAACCTGGAGTGAATGAGTCTTCCCTGGGGAATGCCTGTCCTGAATTTCTAAACCTAGACCATTCACCTATCTGGGCCATTCCTCCGAAACTAAAAAAAGTGCAACCTGGAGAGAATGAATCTACCCTAGGGAATGATTGTCCTACACCAACCTCCAAAATGAAACATTCTTCGAAACTACTCACAACTGTGAGCTTCGAAAGAATGACTGTCCAGCGAGGTGGACCAGTCTTCTTGAGTAACCCTCAAGAAGAGAGACTGTCCTAGACCATTCTCCATGGTAACCACAATGGGAAATTTCTATCTATGGTACATCATAAATGCATCGAACCCTTTTCATTATGAAAATGACCATTCGATCTAGACCATTTTCCGAACTGGAAAATGCATGTCCGTAAAAAATCTTAACCAATTTCCGAACTGGAAAAAAACTGCCCAAGTTGGACCATTTCTCTAACTTGAAAATGATTGTCCTCAATTCAATGATATGTTAGTTCTCCCTCCCAACCTGGAGAGTCATTTCTTCCCTTTCATCTAAGGGAGTTATTTCCACGATCCCCAATTTGTCTCGGAAATATGCAAACTTTATTCTGGACAAAGGCTTTGTCAGGATATCTATTGTCTGCTCATCTGTGGGGATATACTGGAGCTTTAATTCTCCTTCCTAGACTTTATATCGAATAAATTAGTTTTTGATCTCAATGTGTTTCAACCATTCATGAAACACTGGGTGTTTTGATAGCCTTATACAACTCTGATTGTCACAGTGTATTATTGTCGAATCTGGAACCTGATCAAATAAATCAGAAATCAATTTTCTCAGCTATATTGCTTTTGTACATGTCTCACATGCTGCGATATATTCTGCTTCTACTATGTTGAGTGTGACAGACTTTTATTTTCTATTGCCCCAAGATGTCATAGCGGAGCCCAAGCTGAAACACATCCCTGAAGTACTCTTTTTGTCTTCTACACTTCTTGCCCAATCTGAATCTGTGAATACATTAAGCTGTATATCGTTGGATGTTGTATATCTTAAATCATACTTTAGTGTTCCACGAATATACCTTAGAAAATGCTTTGCAGCTGTCCAATGCTCATGTCTAGGTTCAACCTAGAACTGGCTTAGTGTGTTCACAACAAAGCAAATATCCGGTCGAGTATTTACCAAATACATCAATGACCCAATCAATTGTCGATATAGTGATGGATCTACTGAATTAGAATCTGAATCTCTTATTTTTCTTATATCTATGGTCATAGGGGTGTCCATGGATTTGCAATCCATTATTCCAAACTTCTGAAGAATCTTTATTACATACTTTCCTTGTCCAAGGAATACTTCACCACACTTCTGCCATACTTCTAGTCCCAAGTAATAATGCATGAGACCAAGATATTTCATATCAAACTCAAAATATAGTTCCTTTTTGCATTGGATGATAAGAGAATCTTTACCTGTTAGGAATAGATCGTCGACATATAGTAGTAGAATCACATGTGTATTGTTCACGACTTTGTAGTAAAGATTTGGATCTGCATTACTTTTGGAGAAACCAAGTCTCATTAGATAGTTGTCTATTCTAGCATACCAAGCTCTTGGAGCTTGCTTGAGTCCATATAATGATTTCTTTAGTATGCAAACATGAGTGTCTCTAGAACGTACTTCAAACCATTGACATTGTTCAATATATACTTCTTCTTCGATTTCTCCATTGAGGAAAGTTGTCTTTACATCCATCTGATGTAAACTCCATCCCATGGAAGCGGCAAGAGACATGATATCTCTAATGGAAGTGTATCTAGAAACCAGAGAAAATGTTTCGCCATAGTCTTCTCCCTCCTTCTGGGAGAACCCTCTAGCTACGAACCTTACCTTATATTTATCCACACTTTCATCTTCTGCATGTTTGATCTTATATACCCATTTTGAGGTTACTACTAATTTCTCTTTAGGTCTAGGCACAATTTCCCATACATCATTTTTCATGATGGATTGGTGTTCTTATGTCATAGCTTCTTTCCATTGTTTCTTCTGAACTGCCTCTTCAATTGTGGTAGGTTTTTCATCTATGATATTTGTCATACATGCTGCATAGCTGGAGAATCTTTTGGGCTTCTTACTTTTTTCTGAAGGTCCCATCTAGGGCCTTGAGTCTTTATGTTTCTTGTAAGGTAGCTTCAAGCCAAACTAATCATTTCTTAGTCTTTGGTACAGTGTATGAATCAATGGTCTCACATGGTTGCATCGGATGATCAAGTTGCTCCTTTTCATCATTCTGGTTTTCTTAAAGAGGCTCTTCATACTCTTATTCTTCTATAGTTTCTTCTATGGATTTGTTGAAATCCATATTTTCATTGAAGGTCACATCTATGCCAACTTCAATCTTATTTTTTTCTAGGATATAGATTCTATAGGCTTTGGATGATTCATTATATCCCACGAATATACCCTTCTTTCCCGAGGGTTCTAATTTATTCCTTTTGTCCTTGGGAATGTGAGAGTAAACATGACATCCAAATATTCTTAGGTTTTCCACATTAGGTTTGTTACTTGAGAAGGCTTCTTCTTGAGTCATATCCTTCAATATGCGGTGAGGACTTGTGTTCTAAACATATATTGTTGTCATGGCTGCTTCTCCCCATAAGAACATAGATAAACCTTGATCGTTTAGTAGTGCCTTCATGGTCTCTTCAATAGATATGTTATTCCTTTTTGCTACACCATTTTTTTGAGGATTATGAGGAACAATCAACTCCCTCCTAATCCTTGTCAATTTGCAAAAGGTAACGAATTCATTTGATGTGTATTCTCCTCCATTATCTATTCTCAAGGTCTTGATTTTCTTGTTTATGAGGTTCACTATTTATGCTTTGAATTCTTGAAACTAGTTGAATACTTCGTCCTTTGTTTTCAAGAGATATAACCAAGTCTTTCTTGAGTAATCTTCTATGAAGATTACGTAGTAAAGAGAACCTCATAGATATTTGACTAGCATTGGACTGCAAACATCTAAGTGTATTAGATCTAGAATATCCATAGATCTATTGTTTCTTCTTAGGAATGGTTTCTTGATATTCTTTCCAAGAGCACATCCTTTTCAAATTCCTTCATGTGTAGACTGCAATTATGGTATTCCTTCAACCATGTTTTTGAGAAAAGGTAATTCTTGATAGTTAATATGAGCGTACCTTCTGTGCCAATGTTCATTGGGATTGACTTCATCATGTACAAGAGCTTCTTTATTTTGTTCTAGTAGTCTATATAGGTTTCCTTCATGGGTTCCAATAACCCTAGCATTCTCTATGCTGGAGTCTTTATGCCAAGATAATACTTTTCCATCTACGAAATCTATTTTGTTTCCTTTGTCTTCTAGGAAATATATGGATACGAGATTCTTTTATAAACTAGGTACATATAAGAAATTGCTCAAATGAAAATTGTTACCTATTTTCAACTTGACGATGGCTTGTCCAAATCCCTCGACTAGGTAACTGATTTTGTCTCCAAGATCTACCTTGTACGATGGATTCTTCTCATTTAGATTTGAGAGTCTGGCTTGATCTCTCGTCATATTCCTAGAAGCACCACTATCAATTATCCACATGTCATATTCAGTCGTTCCTGTGAGTGCTGAGTAGTGTAGATGACTAGTATTTTCACTCATGTCTTCGGTTGACTGGTGACTAGTCATGCCTTGACACAAAACTTCAACTTTGATGTTTATACCTTCTGAGAGTGCCAAGAGATGTGTTGGACTAAGGAGCACTTGAATACCTTCTTATTGAGCGAGATGTTCCATCACAAGGTGTTGGATTGAGGTTGTATGGTTTCTGCAACTGCTCCTATTAGTAACCCTAACGACAGTGTCTTGGAATTTGCTCCTACTAGTAAACCCTAGCGACAGTTCTTCAACGATCTTAGTATCCTAATGGGTATGCTTCCTTCTAGCGGTTAGACTGAATGAAGGAGGTGTGTGCCCATAACCTAGTATAATGTGCTCATTTTACCATAGACAATATCACTAATGTCACCCAACCATAATCCGAAGCCACCCTCTGAGCACCTTGACCTTGATAGAGAGAAGAATCATGGTAGCAATCCAATAGCCAAGCAAGGATAATGCACCAAGAAAGAAGTAACCAAGGTTGATCATAGATTCCAACCAAAAAGATAGAAGCAATAGGCTTCAGAACTGGCGGCAACACCTTCCCCAGAACTTGTGCACAAGACTGCTAGACTGTAGTGAACACAAGTGACTCTCTATAATTTTGAGAGTTGTGTGTAAAATGATAATTGGCACCCTGTATTTATACTGGCTATGGAAGGCTACCTAGGTCGACTTATCCTTCTGGGTACTAATTAATTCATATTAATTATCTCTCTCAACTGACATATCTTCTAGGGTTACATTCACTTAATTTCTTGCTTCCGAAATATTCTAATGCCGTTAAAGGGTCACAATGGAGGTGGATACCTCCCGAAGCTACAATAAGATCAATAGATTCCTCCTCTAGAATGTTCTTAGGTGATGGTAGCATTATATAACGAGGTTCAAGCAATGTAATGGGATATGAATAGAAGTATTGTATTGTGATTTGTAGCTCAATAAGAGGATGCCCCCTTGAATATGCAAGTGAACATGAGAGGATCCCTTCCATAATAGGATCAATTGTCTGGTGTTGCCCTACCCTAAGGGTTCGATAGTAATAAAAGAGATTTTGCATATTTTTCTTCTATATATATTGTGGTGATTTTTATTCATTTATTTGTTCCTTAACAATTGGTATCAAAGCACTTTCCTTGGCCAAAGAAGGGAAGAATTGTTTTGGTCTTTTTGCAGAAATTTTCTAGGGAAGAAAAAGAGGGTGACGAACTTCAGGTTCATATATGAAGATTTACGGGATGAATTTGGAAAAAAAAAATTGGGTATTTTCATTCCTCTCGGAAAAATACCCAATTTCAAAAAAAACATCAGCCGAAACAAAGCCTAGGAACTGAAGTTATGAGCATTTTAAATTCAACAGTTTTTCAGGGTTTTTCCAGAAAAAACCACGATTTTCTATCGTAATTTATTGTTCAATTTTTTGGCGTTTTTTGTGACGGCAGTGGGACTAAAGAGTTCATAGTTTTCATAGGTTTATCATATGGCTATTTCTTCTCAAACCCTAAAATAAATTCTACATATTACTGAAGCATTCAAAGCCCAATTGTTTGACACATTGAATGACAAATTGGATGACTTTGTAGATGGCCTCACAGACTGCCTCAATGATAGTTTTCATAGTATTCAAGATTCATTGGATAGAATGTAGGAGATATTTCTTATGGCGGACCTCATAGATGAATATAATCAAGAAATATATGCTTGGTATGATTTTGAGGCCGATTGTGATGATTGGTATATGAATAGTTGTCATTTCTGGGATGACAACCACTTTTATATTGTATTTGATGACTCTAATCCACCTTCTGTAGAGAGCATCAATGTGACAAATTGGGAGCCAATGATTATTACCAGTTTCCATCCTGCATATTATACAGTGGTATTATTCCTTCCAGATTCTACTACGACTATTTTCCACTATGTGGATGGATCTTCTTTTTTGGATCCACATGACATGTGTCAGTCTTTGGAGCATCATTTTGAGTTGGTTATTGGGTTCCAAAATCTTCCACATGGAGTTCACATGAGCACTTGGACATGGGACCGGGGTTTACAATGGCAGTTGGACTACTTCAGCATGGTGGCTTTCCTTTCTACATGGGACCTTGGTTCTCGAGTATTCTTCAGCATTATGGTCCACAATTATCTTTGGGACCTTGATATATGGTTGTACATCAAGCATTGAGAATGACTCTTTCATAAGGGGGATGGAATGTTAGGTAGCTAGAGAGGTAGTAGTGGGGGCCCAGAGGGCCCATAGTGATAATAGTGGAGGCCATTCAATGTAAGGTGGACTAGGTCAACTATATTATTAAATAAGGCCCACTATGGTAGTTTGATATAATAAATGGGTAGTTTGATATAATAAATGTAAGAGGACTTCTTAGAAGGTTCTACTTCTAGAAGATTCCTTCTCTAGAATGTTCTTAGGTGATGGTATAACTATATAAATGGGTTCAAGAAATGTAATGAGATATGAAGAGAAGTATTATATTGTGAGTTGTAGTTCAATAGGAGGATGCCTCCTCGAAGAGGCAAGTGAATAGGAGAGGATCACTTCCATAATAGGATCTGTTGTATGTTGTTTCTCTAACCTAAGGGTTTGATAGTAATAAAAGATATTTTTCATATTGTTCTTCTATATCTATTGTGGTTCTTTTGTATTCAGTTCTTTGGTCCTTAACATAGGGTAGAATTGAGACTTGATGAGGTTTTTTAAGTCCTCCCACCTAGTTACTGGCAGATCACTCTCTAGACTAAGTGTTTTGTATGGATCTCCCAATAGGTTAAAGTATGGCCCTTTGAAATCAATCTAGAAAGTGAAATCTTCTTCTCTACATATATATGGTGAATGTTAAAATAAAATTCTAGTTGTTGCAACCAATGATTTCGTTTTAAGGCATCGATCTCAACTTGGGATGACTTTGTTTCCACTTTCTCTTCCATATTGAATAGGGACTGTGAAAGGTTAATGAAAATCATGATCGACTACTCTTTATTAAATTATTTACATGTCTACATTCTTGAGTCTTCCCAATCTCCCAATTTCCCCTTCGATCTATTCTCTAAGTTAGAGCTTCCATCATATATGAATGGTATGCTCTTTCTTGATAGAGACACCATGAGGAGGCTCATATTTCGACTGATTTTGGAAACTTTCTCTTCCAAAAACTCAAATATCTCTTCTGCTGGATCTCGAGGGTTATTACGAGAATAATCATCCACCATGGCTAGGGTTTCTGCAACTTCTCTTTAAATAGATTTGTGGTTCCTACAAATTCCCAAAAATAACCAAAAGAAAAACTTTCTTTGATAGCAATATGATATGTAAATTTCCATAGATATTCCACTAAAACAATTTATCACAATAGATCTGATAAATAAAACCAAAATCTACCTATAAAGGTTAAATTCATTTAAATTTCCAAAATATTTAGTTATTGATTTTTTGCTTATGAATGAAATAGATAAAATGTAGAAAATAGAGAAAAGTAAAATACAATCACACACCATTTACAAAAAGACACAAATATTTTCTCTAGGAAACCCTTACGGGATAAAACCTAGCTAGCTAGTGAGGTTTCTCTGCTCTCTTTTCTCTGGTATGGAAGTAATGCAAGTACAAAGGAGAAGGCACTCTCTATGGAGTTATCCGAGACCCGTTTTCTCTTAGACTACTATAGAACATTAACCCCCTCTATTATGTTCTCTAATTTTCCATTCCCAGTTTCTTTTCTAAGCTATGGAACAAAATACAATAGTATACAATGAAACCCCTTCTCCTCCTAGTGGCTCGGTATTTACCATATCCCTATAGCCATATAGGGGTAGGTTATTGTCTTCCTCAACCCTCAATTGTGGTAGCATTTTGAACCTTCTAGAATATTATTGAAATTCCTCATGTGTCAATCCCCATATGCATGCGTAATTGGGGTCAACGTGGCATCCTCGTGTACCATAGTTATCAACACGATAGGTCAACTTATGGGAGGCATAAATTTTTCATACAAACTCTGATTGACGCAATTTCTACACCATTGGAAAGGTCTTGGAGTGTAGAAAAACATCAAGTGGGTGGGAATAATTTTCAAAAATCAGAACCCAAAAAATGTTTTTTAATGCCTCAAACTGGCTCCAAACGATTTCAGACCCCAATTTTCCAAACTGGGGTCTGCCACTAAATTGACCCTACAAGTTGATTCCTCCAATTTTTTCCACTTTGAAAGCATCGAGATAGATGAAAAATAATATAATGATACAATTTGAATCATCAATGGTCCAGGACTCTTTGCGGAGAAAAACTTGCTCGAACCATAACCTCCCCTACTCACCCCAAATAAACAACATGATGACTCCTATCCTCTTCCAAGGGTCATCATCCACGTGGTATAGTGTGATAGGCCTACCCTTGTTGGTAGGTACCTCAACACAATGTTCCCACATGGCACGTTGACTCAACAAGTTGAGCTAGTGCTCTCCTCTGCACTTCGCCCCCTCAAGGAAACATGTGCATCCGATGAATCAAACGACTAACAAATGTGCCAATCAATGGCTCATATCACTGTGGACTCTCCAAACCACATGATCTTTACTTGGCCATTGGGCTTGACAGATCCAATGGTCTAGATCCATATCTCGTTGATCCAATGGATCCTTCTCGATTGATCTCGCATTCACATCCTTCCCGATATTGATGCAGTCACAAACCTTCTTCATAGGATGCAACCCATGTCAATGTGCCACCCGTGAGATATAAAGGCTATGATTGAGCCAAATCAATAGACGAGATCCTTGTATTCTTCACAAACCACACCATGGTTAAAGGACACTCCCTAATTCTAATAGATCCAATGGATAGGATCCACTATGATATATGGTCCACATTCACTCGGTTTTCCCAAACCTCTCAAATGTTAATGAAGCCCCTTGACCCCGACTAATATGACATTCATGATTTAATCAATTGAATGGTTCAGATCCTTTCGGGATAAAAATGTGTGATATTTAATGGATCAGACACACTTGTATGGAAAGAAACGTTGCTTCCCATTTTCCCTCTGAACAGATCCTTCCAATAAGAAGTTTTTTGATGGATCCAATAGATGACAATCTTCCAATACAATGGATTGGATTTCATTGGATCCCTAATCCCGCATGATATTTAATGAGCACAAAAAAAAATTTGACATTTTCAATGTATGGGGTCCACGTTGAAATCGAAAACTCAAATATATTCAGGCTCGGATCTATGGAAGATTGACAATTATCTCCCACTTAGCCTTGCGTTTTTGAATTGTTCCTGTCGAAAACTCCACCAATGCCAATCTAATGGACCTTTCCAAAAACCCCATTCCATTCGACTTTCAAATTTCACCATTCGATCTATTCGTGTTGGGATCGAGGATATGCCATGACCTATGTCGCTTCCAACATCCAAATCCATATGAAGGTTCGATATTTACTCACAATACTATATCTATGGTTAGGATCCCTTAGGGTTGTTACACACGGTTGCAAAGGAGGAATTCTAGTTGATCATGGTGCTTACCACAACTCAAAAATTGAAACTTAGTCACATAATGTCGCTCCCTATGTGAATAGAATATTACCCTCCACTATTAACAAATATTCCATTCAAGGGTTCCATGCCATTGGCCCATATACTTAACACAAAAAGGGTATCTCCTACCAGCAACCCAAAAACAAAATTTAATATCATGTAAACTTTCCATTTCAAAGAATAGAGAATTCACAAGGTCGCAAGCCCCAAAAATTGGGCTATTAATACCTAAAAAAAAATTGGTATTCTCCATTCTGGAAATGAGCTCAATAGATAAAATAAAATCTAGTCTTAAATAGTCATTCAACATACTCAAATTTTCTTACAAAATCAGAGATTTTCACAAAGAGCACTGAGAACACTTATCTACTTTTAGAATAAAATTCAACCAACCAATTGACTGTGGGAGAGCTATTTTCCACCCAACCATAGGCTCATATTCACTCGATATCTACACTTTGTACACCTCCGTTCCAAGCCATGATACCATCAGGGGAAATCACTCAGCGTCATAGGCATTTGATAGTGTAAATGTCTTTCTCCTTCACATCAATTCCTAGAAAAAACCACTTTTCCTACCAACTCAATGTCTCGAAAGAAGATTCATATGTTGTGCCTAGTTTTAGTCCACCAGGGAATGTAATCACTATTTCTACATCCTCTTAAATTCCTCCCTTTTCTCAATGCTACTTCATTTCCCAACAAGAATCACGTCTACCTAAGTTTCACAATTCACATATAATACTCTCTTCATCCACTCTCTCTCTCTCCTTCCTCATCCAAACTAGTACTTATTCCTTCCATGCGTATGCACCCATGGGTTCACTACTTCCATGAACATGCATTTGTGTGCTTCTTTCTCCCCTCTTTTGTGCATGCATGTTTCTACCTTTTTCCTCACTCAGAAGGTTCTCGACCTATCCCTTTATTTATTTTTTCATAAGGAACCCTTGGGTCAGTTATAGGAGACTAAGATGGGTACTCTATTGTATCTTAGGCTGACAATTTTTTGATATCCTAGCCATTATTCCATGCTTCCATTCAATGTGAGTGATTCGTTGTTCAACTACCAATCCCTCTTCCATTAATGGATTTTCTTTTGAGTCAGAAAAAAGGGAAATAACTGATTATTTTAAAAAATAAATAATTAAGCATGGAGGCTAGGATTCTTGAGCATGATGAACTCCATCTATCCCCCCTCACTATTCCCTCTATTGGTATCATGGATAGTGCTTTAGATTCACCCATCAATAAGTTGTTTGGATTTTGTATTACAGGTGTACGTTGTTTACAATCCATAACATGGAAATATTATCTCCATGATGAGATAAACCATTACTAATCATAATTAATTACAAAATAATTAGGGGTTAAAAATGGGGTGTTACACAAAATGTTTCCAGCCACAGGATCCTAAATCTTGTACTCTTTCACACCAACACCATAGCCAATGAACATAAATTTCATTTCCTTGTTATCCAACATAGACCACTTCTCCTTAGGCACATGAACATATGCCTCAAACAAAAACATGAATATATTGCAATGAGGGGTTCTTACCCATCCATACCTCCAAAGGGATCGTATCCATAAGAGATGATGTGGGAGACATATTAATCAAGTAACATGCAATAACAACTATTTATGTCTAGAAATTCATCTCTAATCCGACTCCATTAAACATATTGTTATCTCTCTCCATCAATTTTGTATCCATTCATTTCACAACTCCATTCTGTTGAGGGGTATATGGAGTTGTCTTATGTATTTCAATGCAATTGTCCTTCAAAACTTATCAAACTCTTGCAATGCTCACACAAATCAAATTCAAGAGTACAATCATTGAATCCATTGACAATATTTTTGTTTTTCAAGGCATGTAGGTCATTTTCACCTATATGGACCAATGTTTGGTGCCATAGTATTTTCTTCTTTGTAGGTAACTTGATTTCTGAAGAAAGAGATTCTTTAGGATGTTTTAATTGTGAAGGTGTAGATCCTATAGATTTGTTTTCTGTAGAAATCAAATAACTACTACACTCAATAGTGCATGCATAAAGATGGAACAAAGTGCCCAAATGAACACCCTTAGCGAGTACCATAGTTACTTGGACCATTTTGCACCCTATGTTAGAAAAAAAAAATTCTGTACCACATCATTAAGTGTGCTCACTGATAGTAGGTTTTGTGCTAAAATTGAAATGTGTAAAACTCTATTAATCCCCTCTACTCTACCATCAGAGAAGTTGATCAAGACTCTACCATGAATAATAATGCTAAGAGGAGATTCATCATTGAGGTATATCATCCCACCATCATATTTCTCATACATTGAAAGCTAGTGTTGATGGGAAGTCATAACGAAGGAATCTTTAGAGTCTATCATCCATGTACTCTGGCCTACATGAGATGCCAAAGCTAAAACAAAGGCATCTCAACCATCCTCTTGAGAATATTCTTTAGACTCATCATCAAAATCATTATTTTTCTTCTTATTCTTCTTCTTCTCTTCCTTGCAGTCCCTTTTGAAATGCCCAACATTGCCACAGTTCCAACATTTTTCCTTGGACTTTCCAGGAGGCTTGTTTCTACCATGGGATTTGGACCTACCCTTTTCTCGGTTCTTTCCATTATGTTTTGATCTTCCATGAACACCCAAGGCCTCATTGGTGGATTTATAGGCTTTCCTACTCATCGCATCTTAGAGTAAATAACCCACAACCTCATCGAGTACTAATGACTTCACAGTGCTTCCAATGGCCATTACTAGGTTGTCCCATGAATATGGCAAGGAACAAAAAAGGTTATAAAATGATCCTCCTCATCCATGTTCACTCCAACTAATATCAATTGGGTCACAGTGGTATTAAATGAATTCAAATGATCAAATACAAAATCACCATCACCCATTCTCAATGAAAAAAAAAATTCCAGTAGAAAGAGTTTATTAACTAAGGATTTATGTTGATACAAATCCCCCAATTTCTTCTAGAAAGATGCTACAGTTTTTTATTCATAAAAATTCAATAATATCGAATCATCAAATAGATCCCAATAAGGATTTTTTCCTTTCTCTCCAGCACCACCCACTCTTGATCTATCATACCAATGGGTTTGGTTCTAGATACTACAACCAATAGATATTGATCTACAAAATATATTCCATCTTGAGCTTCCATAGCTCAAAGTGATCCGAATTTTATGAGAAAAATGAAGTGAATATAGATTATTATCAAAATATGATTAACACATAATAACATATATATAGTAAAAATGTTTTCTATTCAATAAGGAAATAAGTTGAAACTGTAAAATGCACCGGAAAACAAGCTTGCTAGAATGGTGGCAGCTTATCTCTGAGAAGAGATGTGAAAGTTGTGCTCATTTGCAAGAAAATGATTACAATGAGGCTTTGAAGGCATTTTTACAATAAACAGGAATGTCAAAAATCCTAGACATCCAAAAACCTGACCCTAGGAGATGAAGCGCCAAAAGTCATGTGGGCCCCGTTTGGGTAACTTAGTACATCAACTTCCTGGGGTCGTAACTTTTTCATACGATATTTGTTTTAGGTGCAAGATCTCACGTTGGAAAGGTCTATCCAAAGAATACATATGTTGTTTTCAAACACTAAATCTGTCTATAAACTAACTATGGCGAGCCCTAAAAATGTTGTTTAGGGCCTCAAAACAACCCCGAAAGTCAGGGACCCGAAAACTAGGAAAACCTGCCAAACTGGAAAACTGCCAAAATGATCTAGTTGGAATAGGTGGGAGGCTAGAAAAATCCATTTGTATCAATACTTCCCACTTAGGAAGAAATGGTATCCATTGCATTGAGTTCCCCCATCAGATGAGGAAATTTCTGTTGAATTTGGCCCCAAGTGAGCCACTTGCCTTGGTGCAGGAACTGCCTTGCTTTGACAACTCGATAAAGTTGGATCCTTTGCTGGTGAGTGACATTGACCTATTTTTTCACAATATAATCATTGGATTCTTGTTGTATGCAGTTGGGGTTGATCTCTTTTGGTGTCATATGTTTTGTTATCTCTGAGGTGTCCAATAATGGTGGGAAATAGGGTCGAAGGAGATCCACATTGAACACTGGGTAGAAGCCAAGGAAAGGAAGAATGTCGAGCTCAAAATCATTATCACCCACATCCTTGTTGATGGCGTACGACACATAAAGGAGTGGGATAATATTTCGATGGTGTCTTGTAAGATGTTCTTTCTGCAAGTGCAACCAAACTTTGTCACCCACCTGAAACTTATGTGGCACCCGATGTTGATCATGGCGATGCTTGTACTTGTCATTGGACTTTTGTAGGATATCTAAACCTCTTGGTGGATGTGTCGGATCCTCTCAATGAACCGGGTGGCTTTGTCAGCTTTAGTTGGAGCAGGAGATGATTTGGTCAAAGTGACCGCAAGGGGAAGTGCAACATATATGGGAGCCAATGGTTGGAATCCCAACCCCACCTTAAAGGGGTTGTGTTCGGTTGAGCTATGCAGGGCTCGGTTGTAGCTATGGTGGACATAGGGAAGAATATCATCCCATGTGTGAGGGTTATTGGAATTATACATGCATAGGATATGCACGATCATTTGATTTACGACCTCGGTTTGGCCATCCATCCAGGGGTGGAAGGTCATGGATTTGGTGAGCTTGGTGTCTAGTAGTGACCAGTGGCTCGACCAGAATGTGCTAAGAAATCGAATGTAATGATCTGAGACAATGGTTTGTGGGATTCCAAAATGTAACTAGATTCGTTCAAAGAAGATCTTGGTAGTGGCCTATGTTCTGATGCTCTTCTTGCAAGCAACCAGAATCACCATCTTAGAAAATCTATCAACAACAAAAAAAACACAGTCATTTCCTTGCTTGGTGGATGGGAAGACCTGTTTCTTAGTGGTTAGTTTGGCAATAGCATAGGTAGTGCAGGACCTGATATACTTGTTGACCTCCTGTCGAAGTTTCGGCTAGTAAAAATGTTTCTGCAACATTTCCACTGTCTCTTCAATGCCGAAGTGTCCTGCCACCCAACTGTAGTGGGATTATTAGATCAACTTCGCTCGCTCGCTTGTTTGAACATCGATATGGACCAGATTTAACAACAAGTCATATTGAATATGGAAATTAGCGACAACTATGTTTGTTCCCAACATTTGGTAGGTGGTGGTGAAGTTTGGGTTTGTATCATAGAGTTGGGGCTATCTAGAGGTCTCATGGTTGCAAGAGTCTGGCACCATGGCGAGTGTCATGACTGGCGGTCTGCTAAGGAAATCATCGATGCAGTTGGTGCTTCCTATTGTATACTTGATGTTGAGATGGAATTGTCGCAATTATGTGCACCACTTCTGATGGCAGTCATTCTGCAATTTTCCTTGTGTTTGCATGAACTACAGTGGCTTATGATCAGTGTGGATGATTGTCTCCTTCCCAAGAATGTAATGTCTCCACTGGCGACAAGCTTGCACAATGGAGTACATTGTTTTTTCATAAGTAGGGTACTTACGGACATCATCTGATAGTGTCTCACTATGATAGGCCACGGAGTGGTCGTGTTGAGTGAGAACAATGCCCACAACATAGTCTGAAGCATCTGTATCTATCTCAAAGGGTTGATGCAGGTTCGATAGTGAAATTACTAGGGCTGAGCACAAGCACTGCTTCAAATCATCTAACACATTTTGTTGGGACCGGGCCACACAAATTTCTCCTTACCACCACCTATGGTTACTTGGCTGAGGGCCCATGAAATATGGGAGAATCCCAACACGAACTTGTGGTAGAAATTGGTAAGGCACAAGAAGCTTTGAAGCTCAGTGAGTGTGGTTGGGGCTGGCTAGTCACGGATGACTTGGATCTTGGCTGAATCCACATGTACACCATGTTGATCAATGATGTAGCAAGGTAATGGACCTTGTCCATGTCGAAGGAGCATTTTTCCAAGTTGGCGTATAGCTTGTGCTGCTGCAGGGTGTTCATAACCCATTGAATATGCTACAAGTGTTCTGCCCAAGTCTTGATGTAAATGTTAGGGTCCTAACCCGCACATAGGTAGATCAATATATTTGGATGTAATAAAGGTCAATATTAATAAGGCCTTTCAATAAAATAGAATAAGGCGGATGTAAGAAGACCTAATAGAATCTTCCGCTTCTAGAAGGATCTTCCTCTAGAAGTTTCTCTTGATAGACATATGTAGTATAAATAAGGGACGAGGGTATGAAAACCCTAGCTTGGAGATTATTTTAATAGAGCGTTGCTCGATTGGAGGTTGCCCCCTCGAAGAGGCCTGTGAACATTTCTTTCTGAATCAAAGTGTTATTTATGTTGTTGTTCTTATATCATTTATGTGTTACTGTGGAGATTATGTTGGATATATTAGTGTTATTCTGCCATTTCTAGCATTTTATTTTTGTTCTACATATTTATTATATCTGGTATCTTGCAAGTGGTATCAGATCACTTTCCTTGGCAGAAATTGTGGGAATTTTTTTTCCAGGGTAGAGACGTATTTTGGTGTCTTTAAGCCACAGAGATCTGTTGTTATGTGCATAAACCCACGATTGAGGGATTCATATACGCAGGAAATACAAGTGGTTCTTAAGCTCACATCTGTTGGCCACCCTTGTAACCCTTATTGGTACCCCTTCGAGTGGTTCACATCTCACACCCTTGTAACCCTTTATTGGGTACCTCTTCGAGCATCAGACAAAACTTATGTACGGATCGGCCTAGAATTTCTTGAAGCCCTCTATTTAGATAAACCTATCGGTCGTCGAACTTCTATAGTGTCACTGAATAGCACCGAAGATACTCTAGTATCTCGGTAGTTGGTTAGTATGGCTAAGGGTATGGTTCATCCTCCTAGTTAGTGCCCTGAGATATTGGGCCAAGTATCACTATTGACCGCACGATATCGTGAGAGTTGTATAATAAAAACCCTTGTTTGGAGAACCTTTGAATACCTAACCCTGGGGACGTAAACATAAACAAATTAAAAAGACTGTGATCTATTGCCGCTAAACTATGTTCGGGTTGCCAAGTAAATACACATTTCTTCCTAAGACATTTGGGGATTTTCATCACCTATATTCTTCTAATCGAGTATATCCCACAGTAAAAAAAAACTCAAAATGTTTTCACCATTATTTGAGACCTTATCCATTAGATTCATCTCCGCCTTATCACATTCTCCTATCCATATCATTTTTCAGAAAAAATTTGACCTCGCTCGCCTCTTTTCGGGCCACCCATCCTCATGGCCCATACCGTAGCCAAGATCTCGAAACTCTCTTCAACACCTTGCACCGGGTTTCCTCGAGACCCAAAAGAAGTGAAACAAATCAATGCTATTGTTGCCTTCCATCAATTCATCCATCAATGCAACCATAAATACAACCATAGTCTCAATGGAGGAAGTCAAACAAGAACCGACCACCCAGCATGAATCTGTCTTGCATCCCTCTCTCAAGACCAAACTCAAGATCCCTATAGATGACCATTTCTTTGAAGCACCTCCAACAATCGGCTAACATCCGATTCCCATACCTTTCAGCACCAACATTTTCAACATGACATACGACTTTTGTGGGTGGATGTGACCAAAATTTGATGGCTCGAACCCCACCGGTTAAGTAACCCAAATGAACATTATTTCTCTTTACATGGGTCATCACGATGACTTGGCCAAGTCATCGGTGATGGTGTTCTCCATCTAGATGAAGAACTGGCAATGGTGGTAATGGAGAAAACTTTGTCAAGGGTATATTGCTTGGACCCACTTGTGACTAAGCTTTATGAATCCTGACATAGACACCAACCATTTGGGCCGTTGACAAAGTTGGAAACAATATGGAATAGTAGAAGACTTCATATCTGCCTTTTAGCACTGGCTTTTCAAACAGAGGGTGTGAATGATGCTTTATTTCGAGGCATTTTATCAAAGTGGCCTCAAGGAGGAGACTCGAGCCCATGTCCTCATATGGTTCTCGACCCTCGACTTGGGTGAGGCTACTAAAAGAGATAAATAAGCACAATAGTTTGTATCCTCTCTTCAAAACCGCAAACCCTCCTTATCCCTCACCCTAAACCCGGCCACTCCCACTACTCCCTCAGCCCATTAAAGATCCAAAAATTGACCAAAGATAAAATGGTCAACTTTCAACTCAAAGGCCTTTGTTATATCTGTGATGAAAAATATTTTTCCTACACAAGTGTAAGGAAACAAAATATTTTTATAATATATTCGAGGATATTTCGAAGAGGATGTTGAAACTCCTTGTGTGTCTGAGTCACCCAAAATCACCCATTATAACCCTCCCTCAGACCCTCTCCCGGAAGTAGAACCCATCATTTCCCCAATTCTCTCACCGGCTTCTCTAACCCACAAACTCTCAAGCTAATCAATTACATCAAGACGAAAGGTAATCATTTTGGCTGCTGATAGTGGAAGCTAACCTTATAATTTATTCATTGCTCCATTGCCCAAGAAACTCATTACACCATCCATGCTGTCACCATCTCCAAATCATGATTGCCAATGAGATTCCATGAAATGTGGAGGGCAATCATGAAATGTGCATTCCAAATCAGTTGACTACCACCTAAAAATCCCATGTTTGCTATCTAATATGGTGGTTGTGACATTGTGTTAAGTCGACTGGCTAAGAACTTTGAGTCCCATTCTCATGGATTTGAAGGCATTAACCATGCAATTTGGACCAGAAGGCCACCAATATAAATTCCAAGGCATCACCGTCGGTTCACCGTCGGTTCACCTGAGATTTTTAGTTCCCATCACATGGAAAAAGTCGCCAAAAAGGTCATTCCCGTGTCATTTCCCCAACTCCATGCCATCCAAGCAACAAAGACACCCCGTCGCATGACCTCCACTCTCTCCTTTCTAAACATCAAATGGTATTTTCCACTCCCCTCAAGCGACTCTCCTTCCTCGCGGGTGTTCATGATCATTCCATTCCCTTTGTACCCATAAGCCTTCCTCCCAATATCCGGCCCTATATCGGCCACCACCCATTTTCACAAAAAAAATGAAAACTAAGAAAATGGTCCAGAACTCCTTAATGCAAAGTATTAATTACCCCAGTACCAGCCTCTTACTCTTCTCCCAGAAGTCATGGTCTCCAAGAAATAAGGTTCTTGGAGAATGTGTTCCTGACTTCCGTGCTCTTCGTAACAAACCCACTATTAAAGACAAATTTCCATTCTTGTCATTGATGACTCATGATGAATTGAGTGGCACCCACCTTTACTAAACTTGATCTTCGCTAGTGGGCTATCACCATATACTTATGAAAAAGACGCATATTCTCAAGATTGCATTTAGCACTCATGAGGGTCACTATGAGTTTCTTGGTCATGCCCTTTGTCTTGTGTAATGCCCTCCACCTTCCAAAGCCTCATGAATCATGTCTTCCATCCCTTTCTCCATCATTTTGTTCTAGTTTTCTTGATGATATCCTCATTTATAAAAACCCGACAAACCATCTTACTTATGTGGATAAAGTTCTTCATCTCCTCTCCCAACACCAACTTCTCCTGAAACGTTTAAATGTGCTTTTGGTCTTGCAGTAGAATACTTGGGTCATCTAGTTGGCAAGTATGGTGTCACGGTGGATCCTAAAAAAGATTGAATTATGCAAGACTGGCCGCACCCAAAGACTCTCAAAAATCTTGTGTGGATTTAGGCCTAACATGGTATTATTGCAAGTTTGTTAAATTATGGAAAGATTGCAAAAGACCTCTCACGCTTCTCCAAAAATAACCCTTTCACTTTGACTCCAAATTACTGCTTTTCAAACCTTGAAGATGGGCCTGTGCACCACTCCGGTTCTAGCCCTTCCATTTCATAAATACATTTGGGTTGGAATGTGATGCATCAAAGGGAAAGGAATCGACTGTCCTTGGCGCAAGAGGGTTTAATTTTCACCTTCAAATTAGCAAATGTCCGAAAAGGAATCAAGTAAAACCCATTTATGAAAAGGAAATGTGGGCTATTCTCAAGATGTCATTGATTTGTAGGTCTCTTTATCTCTTGGAGTAACGTCAAATTAAGTTTGACCATCAAAGCCTCAAGTACTTTCGAGAACAACGCATTCCCAGAGCAAAAATGGGTGACTAAGCTCTTGGTTATGATTATGAGATCATTTTACAAGAAGGGAAATGTAGCATGGATGCACTATCCCAAAAATATGAAGAAGTTATTAGCGATCCTTTTTCCCTTTCCTTCATTGTACTTGATTAGCTCCAAGTCGGTACCAGAATGGCGCACAGATCCCAAAAGTTTGCATCTATACAACAATTACGTATTCAAGGCCTGCTCCCTAGGGTGTCCTTGTCTCCAGATGAGCTTGCATAAAAGGCCGCTTGTATTTAAGTAAACAAATCAAAGCTCAAATCCATGGTACTTTTCTAGTCATGCTACACCCACGCTGGGCACTGTATTCACCAAAACATACAGATTGTGGTCAAACGTTCTTTTTGGGATGGTATGAAACAGACATTCGTAATTTTGTCAATGAATGTGAGGTGTGTCAATGCAACAAGGGAGCAAATATCAAACTGCTAATTACAATCAGCTTCCTCATTCCACCCGCTATTTGAAGGATATCTCTATGGACCCTTTATTACCTGCATACCCAAATCGGGAAATAAAGCAAATTCTAATGGTGGTTGTGGATAACCTTCTAAGTATTCTCATTTATGTGCTCTTCAAACCCATTTTATCAAGATCCACGGTGGCTCAACTTTTCATGGACCAGTCTTCAAGCTTCATGGCATGTCAAGACTATGTTTTCTCGATCGCACCAACTTTTCAATAAACTGTCATTTTGAAAGAATCATAAGCTACAAGGCCTAATTGTATCTCTCAACACGTACCTATTATCCCCAGAATGATGATCAAACAAAAGTTGTCAACATGTGTTTGGAAAAATATCTCAGGGGTGTTTTGCCTCTAAAACAACATCGGGCTCAATGGCTACCCCTATCGCATGGTGGTACAACACTTCCTACCATACAACCACTCACATCACTCCTTGTAGCAGTGTATGGACATAAGCCACTTTCATTTCTCATTGTATCAGATACCTGGCTATGTCCAAAGTACAATCTCAAACACTTGCTAACTTGAGAGGATACGAAAAATTTTTAAAGAGAATCCTGGCTTTCAGCAATAAAAATCGCATGAAGTAAACAAGGCATCAAGGTCGCCTCCAACGTCAATTTGCGTAGGGGATCAGGTGTTTCTGTGATTGGAACCATACAAGCAAACTTCCTTCTACACTGTTATCGTGGTTAGCACCCAAATTTTATGGTCCTTATACGCTTCAAGCATGTGGGACAAGTTGCATATCGGGTAGCTCTTCTCAAATATTCAAGTTAGATCTAGTTTTTCATGTCTCATGATTAAACAAGGTGATTGGAACTAAATGCCAAAATTAAATCAACCTTCCGAAGTTAGCCGAAGAAGGATCCATTGGATACAACCAAAAGCAGTTCTGGACCAAATAAGGAGCATTTCTACATCGGAACCATCAAGGAATTAGTCCAAAGTGGAAAGATTACGACTCAAATAGATGCTACTTTGGGAACCAAATACAATTCTCAAGAACAGCTCACATCTCAAGCCTTTGAGGACTAGGTTATCGTGGGAGGACATGTTAGGGTCCTAACCCGCCATTATTGTGGTAGATCAATATATTCGGATGTAATAAAGGTCAATATTAATAAAGGCCTTTCAATAAAATAGAATACATGGATGTAAAGAAGACCTAATAGAATCTCTTCTAGAAGGATCTTCCTCTAGATGCTTCTCTCTCTTGATAGACATATGTAGTATAATATGGGTCAAGGGTATGAAAACCCCTAGCTTGGAGACTATTGTAACAGAAAGCCGATTGGAGGTTTCAAGAGGCTCCTGAACATTGCCTTCAATCAAAGTAAGTTTTTTTTGTTGTTCTTATATCATTTCTTGTTATTGTGGATATTATGTTGGATATATTACTATTATTCCTGGCCATAATTCTATCATTTTATATCTTTTCTACATATTTATTATATCTGGTATCTTGCAGTAAATGATAATTTCATCTAGATACACCACTACAAAATTATTGGTGAATGGTCATAGGATATTGTCCATCATCCTCATGAAAGTGGATAGATCATTTGTCAAACCAAAGGGCATGACCAACCATCCAAAAATACCTTCCTTTGACTTGAAGGCAGTCTTCCATACATCTGTTTGTTCTATCGAGACCTGGTGGTAGCCAAACTCTAGATCAATCTTACTGAAGTAGTTGGCCCCTGTGAGCTGATCAAGGAGGTCTTCGATTCTAGGAATCAGGCACTAGTTTCTGAATGTGATTTTATTCAGGGCCCTGTAATTATTGCAGAGTCGCCAGAATCCATCTTTCTTCTATATCGACACAATTGGGTTCCCGCAAGGTGATGAGCTCGGACAGATGTGCCCCTTGTGGAGAAATTCTTGGATCTATCGATTGATCTCCTCATTCTCTAATAGAGAGCAACAGTAGACTATCCCATTGGGAAATGATACGTCGGGGGTCAGATCGATGGGGTGCTTGACCTGATAGTGCAAAGGTACCCTGATAGGTGAGGAGAAGACATCTGAGTATTATTCCACGACCTTATCCACTTGCTTCTACTGTGTGGAGAGGTAGGCCGCAGAGACCTTATATGTAGTTGTGATCCTTCTATCATTCTGAGAGTGAATCATGAGTAAGACAAAATTCCCCTTCTGAGAGATGACCTTCATACATTTCTTGGCAAAGATCAAGGAAACAACATTAGGTGGGACTACCTTGGGTATCATGTACAATATCTTGTTCAAAGTAATAATAAAACTGTGAGGCCTAGACTCATATACAACATGGCGTTTCCATAAATATGGTTTGCCCAAAATAACATTACAAACTTTGAGAGGGGAAACATCACACAATACCTCTTCTTTGAAGGGCTTGATGTCATATGACAAGCGACATTGTTGGTTGATGCGAATGTCTCTTCCTTGGTGAAGCCATCTGATGGTGTAGGGTTGCGGGTACGATGTTGTCGGCAGGGAGAGTCACTTGACAACCTCTGTTGAGATGAGGTTATTTTGGTTACTACTATTAACGATGAAGTGCATCGAGGTACCCTTCACCCACATTTGTGAATGAAAAAGGCACTCACCTTCCTCTCGCTCATCTGGTTAACTGGGTTGGGGCTTGGTGGTAGAAACGGTAGCACTGGATTCTACATCAATTATTTGTCTTCCCCTTTCTGGTTTTGACTCGGAGTCAGAACCGACATCTGATTCAAACGCTTTCACCTTAGCCACCAACGACTGCTTTGAGCGATAATCAACAGTGTTATGCTAGGGGCTCTTATGGAAGTTGCACCACTTCCTAGTATCTTTCTTTGTCTTTCCAGTGTCCTTATTTTCTTGCGGCCTGGACTAGTTAACCTGAGGCAGCCCATCTTTTCTCTGTCCTTTGTTCTGCAAGTTGGGGCCGCCCTTTCCTGGATTTTTCTATGAGGGGTTCCCAGGCCCAAGTTGTCACGTCTTTTGTTTGAGCTTCTACCCAAATTCGATGACATATCAGTAGGTCAGGCCTAAGGATGAGATGTCTAGAAACTCCATTTCATCCAGGATGTATCTATGCAGACCCCCGCGATACTTGAGCACCAAATCTTGCTTAGAATATTTGATACCCAAATTGATGCGCAAGGTATGGAAGATATTTGTGAACTCAGGCATTGCTTGGTATCTTTCGTGCCGCTGTGTGGTCCACTTTGTGTATAGGTCATCATAACTTCCAACAAGGTAGTATTGTTCCTTAATAGCATCCCTGAAGGAATCCCAGGTCACCGCGACTGTAAATAATGAGGGTTCCTTTGTTTCCTTCTGCTCACAAAAATTTACCCACCAATATTTGACATGGCGAATGACTTTGAGGATCCCAACAATAATGTTTTCTCTATTTGAGAATTTATGGATAGAGAAATACCCTTCTAGCAGATTCAACCATTTCTCTACAACATCTGCGTCTCTCTGACCTTCAAATATAGGAATATCAAAGTTGATTTGTACCTTGAAGGGGGTGGCGCCTCCGTTTGAGGAAGATGTATCACCTGTTGGTAGCCATCGAAGGATTTACACAAAACTATCCATCATCACGTTCCTCTGGTGCATGAGGGCTTCCTCGAGAAACATTTTGAAGGGATCTCTTGTCCCATCGTGTTTCTTTTCTCTTGCTATGAGAGGTCGCTTGGGCGTGTGAGAGATTTTTTCCTCAAGAGAAACTTGCTCGAGACCCAATTCTTTGTACCCTTACCTCATTAGGGACATGCATTAAGAATGATAAGGATAAGACCAATATGATACCACTGATTCAGATTTTATGAGAAAAATGAAATGAATACAGATTATTATCAAAATATGCTTAACACAAAATAACAGATATACAATAAAACTGGTTTCTATTAAATAAGGAAATAAGTTGAAACTGTAAAATGCAGTGGAAAACAAGCTTGTTAGAATGGTGGAAGCTTATCTCTGAGAAGAGATGTGACGGTTGTGCTCATTCGCAAGAATATGATTACAATGAGGCTCTGAAGGACTTTTTACAATAAACAATAATTTCAAAAACCCTAGACATCCAAAAACCTAACCCTGGGAGATGAAGCGCCAAAAGTCATGTGGGCCCCGTTTGGGTAAGTTAGTACATCAACTTCACAGGATCGTAACTTTTTCATATGATCTTTGTTTTAGGTGCATGATATCCCATTGGAAAGGTCTATCCGAGGAATACACAAGTTACTATTAAAATCTAACTTTGTCTACATTCCAACTATGGCAAGCCCTAAAAACGTTGTTTAGGGCCTCAAAACAACCCCGGAAGTCAGGGACCCAAAAACTAGGAAAAATTTGCCAAATTGGAAAACTGCCAAAATGAGCCAGTTGAATAGTTGGGAGGCCACCAAAATCCATCTGGATCATAGATTTAGTTCCATTAAACTTTTCCAATTCTATTTTGGATGTGCTCACCGTTTCTCTACAACAATATTTTCTTTTGTGTAAGCTCCCACTCAAACAAAAATTAAATTAAAAAACCTTGTCCTTCACACCTCAGAACTGACATGATCAGGCTCTGATACCAAATGAAAGGAATGAAAGGTGTGATATACACTTCCTACACTAATATATGAGAGAAGAATCTACAAAAACTAAAAATAGAACAATTTAAACAAATAAATAAACAATAGACTATAGACAACAAGATTTCCTAGGAAAAACCCTTATGGGAGAAAAACCCCACACCCTAAAGCACAATAGGTGTATTATTTAACAACTAAAAAAGATCAGTAACATAATTCTAGACAGTGATCGGTAACATAGAAATAAGATAAAAATTACTCTCATATTTTCTCCATCCTTTCACTAAATAAATAGGCATAAATAAAACCAGAAAGAATTTATAGATTTTCCATTTCCACTTGCTAGAAACCACCAACAAGTTACTCCCTATCATTGCTCTGCTCCACGGCAACATTGTAGTATTCTCTACTCCACTACTGTAATGCAATATTATCTACTTCATTATAGAACTGCAATATTTTCTCCTCTACTACAACACTGCAATATTCTATGCTCCACTACAACACTACAATATTCTTTCCACTACCGCGTCACTGCAATATTCTCTACTCCATTGTAGCATCGCTATATGTATGAAACACCTGTGCCAACATTCTACCACTTGTCATATACCTTACAAGGGTACAAGGGAGAATGCATCATATTGTGAGTTGATTGTTAGGGCTCATAAGGCCCATAGACTCACAAAACCACTTGAATTTACCTATGCTCATTGGTTTCATTAATGCATCGGCAACATTGTGCAAGGTGTCAACTTTATGTAGTATCAACTTTTCATCATCTACCATGTATATAAAAAAATGGTATTGATTATCTATATGCTTTGTCATTCCCTGAAAGGTTGGGTTCTTAGCTAGGAAAATAGAACTCTTACTATCACATTGAACTATAATAGCTCTCTGACTTAACCCTATTTTTGAATAGAGTTTCATAATCCAAATGGCTTCCTTATAGGCATGAGTAACTTCCATATACTCTCCCTCTGTAGTGGAAAAAGTGACCATAGCTTGTCGCTTGCTCATACAACTTGCTCCACCAAAAATGACCAAAACTTGTAGCTTGCTCATCCAATTAACTACTCCACCAAACAATCGAAACACTCACTCATTAGAACAAAATATAATTAGAATATGCAAAAATTAAAAAACACGAATTTATAATTATATAGATTAAAAATTCTAAAATTATAGATATTAATTATTTTACAAAACTATTGTGAATATTATATTCAAAACTTTACTATATTACAATGGAGTCTAGTAAAAATAAATAGGTTTTGTTTTAACCAAGTATATTTTTTCTCACATTTGAAGTAATTTAAAACTTAATTACAAATATAAAATGACTAATAATATATAAATTTACAAAATTAAAACTTAATTACAAATATAAAGGGATTGAAAATATATAAATTTACAAAATTAGTCAAAACTCATCAAATATTTAACACCTATTTTTTTCTCACATTTAAAAAAATTTAAAACTTAATTACAAATATAAACTAACTAACAATATATAAATATACAAGATTGGTGAAAACTCATCAAATATATAACACCTACATTGTAATATGAAGAAAAATTCAATATATTTTATTTGTCATAAATATATAACACCTACATTGTAATATGAAGAAAAAATCAATATATTTTTATTGTCATTATTATTTATATTTTTTTTCAATTTTATTATAATTAAATCTTTTAAAAAAAGAGTAAAATTAATATGAAGAAAAATTCAATATATTTTATTTGTCATATTTTTATTGTCATTATTATTTATATTTTTTTTCAATTTTATTATAATTAAATCTTTTCAAAAAAGAGTAAGATTTGCTATAGAAAAGTACTTTTTCCTTATCCATTTTTTTTTTAAATTAATTACAAATATAAAATATAAAATAATTAAAATATACAACTTCACAAACTATCAAGTATCCAAACACATCTTAAAAAGACTATGATTTCCTTTGAACTTTTTGGACAAAGAAAACCAAGGATTGGTGACTTATTCGATCACATTCCTTGAACTTGAATAATAACTTTGTTAACTATTTAATATCAATGCCAACTTGAGCATAAGAGTCTCCTATGCTTATAGGAAACACACAAGTTAAAACCTTTAATTAGGTGGAAGGATTTATTTATAACTTTTAGTTATTCTATCCATGAAAATAAAGGATCGGTTAGACATATCCTTATGGTCGATTGAGTAAATGCAAGTTTTCGTGGTCCATCAATAATTGAGATTTTAAACTTGAATCCCTGAAATTGAGACTTTAAACATGAATATAATATAGTAAATTTTCATTTGGTTATTTTAATTAGACTATATATGAAATTCCTAAAACTTTGATTAAATTTTCAATAATTATACTTAAAATTGAAAATTTTAATGTCAATTAGTTATCTTACTCTAACAATCATATAGTTAGAGAATAATTGTGTTATATATATTATATATATATTATTGATTTCAATTTTAATGTCAATTAGTTATCTTAATCTAACAATCATATAGTTAGAGAATAATTGTGAATAATTGTGTTATATATATTATATATATATTATTGATTTACACATTAATTGAATTGGATTTATTCCTTTTCGGCCTTCTTTTCTTCTTTCATCTTATAAGTTACTTACTTTCTTGGTTATATTCTTAACAGCGGTATCAAAACCTTATAGTTTTTAGTGTCTGATATCACCATGGTAGTTTTCCATGGTAGATGAAGGAAATGGGAGCCAAGGAGGGGGTTTCGTTATCTGCAAGTGAGAGCCGCCTCAAACCCTAGCCGTTGCTAAGGTGAATGAGGCAGTAAAAGGGATCACACGAGCCTGTGAAGGTGAATTCACAACCAGATATGGAAGTTTAGATTTCATTTTTAAAGACGAGGGTTTGCCAGAATGCACATTAGACCTGTGACCTGACGAACAACAATTTGAAAGAAGCGACCTACGATCTGCTCACTTGCAAATTGATTGACAAACAATAAGAAAAAGGGATGTGAAGAGTTGGCTTCTTAAATCAGCAAAGAAAGAAGGAGCGTAGTTTCCCTAGAACGAAGGAGCGTCACCGAGCAATTGTGAAGAAGTTTGAAACCCTAATTGCAAGATCTCATCAGCCTGGATCGAAGCTTTCCATCGATCTCATTTGCATTCTTGGTGGAGAAGTGAGCGCTCATTTGAATGACGTATATTCTGTCATTGTCAAGAGGAACCGTTGAAAGTTCATGCTTCTTGGAGCGCTATCACAATTTCATCTGTTCATTGAAGTTACTGAATCCTTGACCTCGATCACCAACCCTACCTGAGATATCGTTGAGGCTAGAGATGAATTGCACCGGATGCTAAATGAGTTTAAGATCCCTTCTTGTTCTCGTTTGTTCACAGCGATCAAGAGGATACAAACCCTATGTTGGATGCGCCTTGATTCAAACTTTGACTGGTATGAGTTTCTTTAGATAAAACGTGCAATCTCAAACCTTATATGAAGTTTTTTATTTTTTATCAAGGTGAAAAAAAAAAGGATTATCAAAATTTATGTATAAGAGAGACATACATTATTACAAAATTTGCATTTGTAGAGAACATTTTCAAAGTATACAGTGGTAATGTTCTCATGGAGTTATAAGGTTGAAAAATTGAGTTTCCTTGACTACGCCTCAAATCAAAAGAACTAAAGTAATGTCTCCCTCGATCTGGCGAGAAATTTTGAAGGAGGAATGCCTTAAGTGGAGCATGTGTAACTCGACATCAAGTCAATGTCTACAAATTTCAGAGATTTAAGTACACACCATCTACGATTTTAAAGAATAATTCAGAATTTTATGTTAACTCTTGCATTCTGGACTTGTTTCTGTTTAGAATTTTATGTGTTCCAATTTGTGATACTTAATGTTGTTTCTTTTGTAAGTATCAAATATTCTTGAAATCGAATTATGATTATAAGTGGGTGCATTTTTTGTTGAAGCCAAAACCCTTTTGTTAAGATGGGTTTTTTAAATTGTCGAGTTGGATTATTTTAAAAGGGTGGAATTGCAAGAAACTCTCACTCCAGCAAGAAAACAAAGAAATTTCATTATGAACCTGTTTCTATTCATAAATTTCGGCAGTATGCTCACAACAAAATCAATGAAGCCATAGCTTATACATGTGTTGGATCTCTTCTTGGCCATACTTGTGAATGATGATCAAAGAAATTTCAACAACTTCTCCCTGACAGGGGGAGTAAAATCTAAAGTTTTCAGTCAGGGTCCAAGTTTTTTTTAAGGAGTAAAATCTAAAGTTTTCAGTCAGGTTCCAAGTTTTTTTTAGGGAGTAAAATCTAAAGTTTTCTGTTAGGTTCCAAATACACGATCAAGTATGAAGCCTAGTTCTTGGTATGCAACCTTGTTCATGAACATATTGTTAATATGGTTTGTGGTAATCCTAAAACCATTCATAGTTTTTTAGCCTTGAGTTGTTGATAGTTTGTGGTGTGCTTAGAACCACCAATTAAGCATAAGACATGAAGTTTTGCAAGTTTTTCTTATTACTTTCATAACTGAACATATTGTTGATATGGTTTGTTGTAATCCTAAAACCATTCATAGTTTTTTAGCCTTGAGCTCTTGATAGTTTGTGGTTAGCTTAAAACCACCAATTAAGCATAAGACATGAAGTTCTTCTTGTTACATTCATAGTTTTTTAGCCTTGAGCTCTTGACACTTTGTGGTCAGCTTAAAACCACCAATTAAGCCTAAGACATGAAGTTCTTTCCCATTTTTTATCCTTGACCTCTTGTTAGTTTATGGTCAACTTAAAACCATGTCATTTAGTAGAAAACATCATCGTATACTCGATAGTTCCGGAAACCACCAGATTGGTTTGTGGTCATCTCGAAACAACCAAATGAGTTTGTGGTCATCCTTAAACCACCAATTTAGTAGAAGCCTTCATCTTTTGCTATTTTTTCAGAGTTCAAAGAGGATCTTAAGCCCTAGATATTTGCTTGACACATTACTAGTTGTCAGGAAGTGCCCTGTGCCCTGGATATTTGCTTGACACATTACTAGTTGTGGATATTTGCTTGACACATTACTAGTTGTCAAGAACTGGTGGTTTTTCAAGCAAGAACCAACTTATGATTAAGGGGGGATGTTGAAAACTCTAATCTTAGTTTGTTATCTTACCCTAAGGGTCATACCGTTAGAGGACATTTGTGCAATATGTACTATATATATTATTGATGGACACATTAATTGAATTGGCTTCATGCATTTTCAGCCCATGTTTTTTGCCTTTTTTATCTTGTTAGTTATTTACTTTTTTAGCTATATTCTTAACAAAAATTTCTCAAACTATTATCTGATTTATGAAATTCCCAAAACTCTGATCAAATTTTCAACAATCATACTTAGAATTTCTCAAACTATTATCTAATTATGAATTTCTCAAAACTCTGATCAAATTTTCAACAATCATACTTAGAATTTCTCAAACTATTATCTCAAACTATTATCTGATTTGCACCAGTATTAACATCCACAAACATGTGATAATCCATATCTGATCAAATTTTCAACAATCATACTTAGAATTTCTCAAACTATTATCTCAAACTATTATCTGATTTGCACCAGTATTAACATCCACAAACATGTGATAATCCATATCCATCCCGTTTCGTCGTTTCTTCACTCTTGGTTTACCATTAGTCATGTGATAATGCATTTATGAATTTAGACATTGCATTTTAGTCTATAGAATATACGCATCTCAAATTCCAACCAAAGAGCTAATTTCCATTATAATACGTATCTCAAATTCTAAGTCCAACTAAGGAGCCAGATTCCATTAGCACCAAAAAAATCCACTTGAGTTGGCAGGAAGGTCTTGAATTTCGTTTTCACTCAATGTGAACCGAAAATGTCCATTGGCACGGAGCCAGGAGGTCTTGAATTTCATTTTCACTCATTTTTTAAGATACAGTACACATATTCACAAATTGCAAGGAAAATGAATGGAACTGGCATTCATAAAGCGTGAATGTAGGCCAATAACACCGACCCAGAGAACTCCCTTTACAATTGGTTTACATGAAAGATACCATGTTTAGAAATTTTCCAATAATGATACCATGCAAATTTTTGTCTCAATAGTAAGAAAAGAGTGAGTTAATGAACAGATAAATTTATAGAGATTTTCTTCCTTTAACTTGGGAAGAATTTTAAAAATGGTACTCAGAAAACTTGAATGACTCATGCCAAAACTTTGGCAACTCCTTCTTACTCTTTTTATTAAAAGATAAAAGATATTAAGCATTTAAACATAAAAATAAAAATAAAATTATATATATATCAGTTTAGATTTATTTAATTTCTGATTTATTAAGAGTTGAGAGCAGTGATTAAATTAGACGAGTATTTTTTTTTTTTAAAGATTGGAGTGGACACTCCATCCATCATCAGGAACATAGAAAACTGATAAGTTGTAAAAGAGTGTTGAGGAAGGTTTAAGGTTAGTAAATTAGTAAGGGTAAGTTATTGGAGTATAAATTAAAGTCATAAAAATAAATATGTATTACAGCCTAAAAACAGATTGTAATGAGAAGATTGACTTTAAAATAAAAAAATTAATTAAAATAATCAATAAAAGTGAAAGGTAATGAACAAAGTGTAGGATTATAAAATGATGGGAAAAGGTTAAGAAAAATGTTTAAAGGAAGAAAGGATTAGTAAAGGAAAATATCAATGGAGAGAGGTAATAATAAGGAGAGTTTTTAAAGGAGTTAGTAGTAGGAAGAGAGAAATTGAGAAAAGTTAAATAAAAGTAATGAGGAAAAGGGGAACGGAATTTAGGGAAAATAATTATATATATTAAGATAAAATAAGGATATATAAGAGTTATTAAGTAGAAAAATAATATTTTAATCTTGGAGAAAATATTAAAGGGAGAAGGGAATTGAAATAACCTTGATTGGATATTCAAGTCAGAAAATTTAAGGAAATAATGGGTCATTAGTGAAGGTTAAATGGGAACAATTATAAGAGAAAGAGTAGATAAGTGAGGAGAGAAAAAAAATTCATAGCGGTGATAAAGGAGAGTTAAAAGAAATGAAGATATTGAGGTAAGGTCAAATAAAGATGACCAAAAACAAANGAAAATATTAAAGGGAGAAGGGAATTGAAATAACCTTGATTGGATATTCAAGTCAGAAAATTTAAGGAAATAATGGGTCATTAGTGAAGGTTAAATGGGAACAATTATAAGAGAAAGAGTAGATAAGTGAGGAGAGAAAAAAATTCATAGCGGTGATAAAGGAGAGTTAAAAGAAATGAAGATATTGAGGTAAGGTCAAATAAAGATGACCAAAAACAAAGGGGATTAGGAAGATTAAGAAGGGAGTCAAAGGGAAGGGGGGCGAGGGGGGGAACTAGGGCCTGGTAGTAGTAAGACATCAAATTAAGGGGGAAAGAGGGGGTGGGTGGGTTTAAACACCAAGAGAAGCCCAAGGAGAAAGGAGATCGTGACCTAAGCAGCAGGGGAAAAAAGGTGAAAAAACTCAGGTGGATTTTTTTTAAGTGAAACGCAAAGGCTAGAAGCTAGAGAACAGAAAGTGAAGTGAGGTTGGAGGTTGGGATACAAGCATAGGTATAATGGTCCATGTGATGTATGGTAGGTTTCCACGAATGGCTAAGTTTGTAACGATCTTCCCGATTAAATTTATTGGGATGTTTTCCGATTTTTAGGGCTTCTCGTATGAGTTGGGAGGAGTAATGTGGGGCTTGGGATAAGATTTTGGTTTAGTCAAAGCAAATAAAGTTCTTGCAATTAAACGAGTGTTCGGCGATAACATATTTAGAGATGCACTTATGGGCAATGTCAATTATATGTTCTTTAAGTCGTCCTTTAAAGGATCTTTCAGTTTGGCCTATGTAATATTTTCCACAGGCGTAAGGAATCTGGTAAAATCATGGATCGAGCATCAGGTCCGATTTAACTTTGGAAGTTTTAAAAAGTTGTTTGAGGGTTTTATGGGGTTTGAATACAGTTTTGATATTCTTCTTGGCCAAGAGTTTTGCGATGTGATCTGTGGTTCCTTGGATATATGGGAGGGATAGGAGAGAACACAAGGGGGTGGAGGAAGATGTCTCTTTAGGTTTGTTGGCTAAGAAGAAGGCTTGGTTAATTTGGGAAAGAGAGTATCCATTGGATAAAATTTCTTTGGTTAAGTGGGCCTTTTTCTCTGCGAGGAAATGAGGTGCGGAGATGCAGAGGGATCGAGTGATCAAGGTTTTAAGGACAATGGATTTTTGAGCTGGGTGATGGTGAGAGTTGGCATTGAGATACATGTCAGTGTGGGTTTTCTTTCTATAAACTTGGTGGGAGAGAGAGACGCCAGGGATATGCGATATGCGAACATCTAAGAAGGGGACAGAGTTGTTGTGTTGGGTTTCCATAGAGAATTTGAATTAGACCCTCCAACCCTTCTGTTATCACTCCAAGAAACCCTCTGTCGTTGCAGACCAGAGGTGCTTGGTAACTTAAGAAATGAATATTTTTGTGTTTTGTGAATGTGGGTCAATGGGACAACTCAATACAGTTTATAGCATTCAAACATGAACATGATAAACAAATAGACAGTGCTTTCAAGTATTGATTAATCAGCAAGAAACTTAAAGGTGGATGGAGAACAAATTGTAACTAAACCAATGCATAGCAGGGTCTAAGATACAATCAATAGACTTATTATCAGGTTATGAGCTAAACAATGGGATAACAGCCATTCAAAGCTTAACAACACAGATAAAAATGCAGATGGAAAATGTGAAGCTGACAATCAAAACTAAAAGAAAACTGTGATCTGTATTAGCATAATAAGTCTGAGCACACAAAAGAGTATATCTCTGTCCAGAATCGAACCCTTGTTTGATTTCAAAATAGGCATTTATAGCCTTTACAAGATGGTTAC
>SNQJ01S0082217.1:10647-26355 GCA_010110895.2 Picea sitchensis
GACGGTCACGATATGTTCCCGACATAGAGTGATCTGACGGTTCATACTCTCCTCGATCTTAACGACCATTGATCTGTGGCTTAACACTCGATTGGTCCATGATCTTTATTTAAAGAGAATGGAGGTTCATTTTTCGATGATCGATTGTGAGAAACTATCTTGTAAAATCTCTCTGTAATCTTTTTCTTTTGGATTAATAAACTACTCCAAGTGGTCATGTTGGTTGGGGTTGTGGATGTTTCCCTATAGAGGATTTACCACGTGAAAACATCGATGTGTTGATCTTTGTTCTGGTTATGTGAGTGGTTACTGAAGGTGTTCGTCCTCTATTGGAACACCTGTGTTGTCTAACAGGATCCTGTGAATACTCTTGAAGAAGTTTGATTCCATTATTTTTGCTTTTTAGAAAATTCATGGCTTCTTCCCCTTTGTAAACCAAGTTTGGCTCTGACAATTTCAACATCTCCCTAAATATTGAAGGCGCCAAGGAAACAAGAGAATTGCTTTGTAATGGAATGGCCCTTCTATTCTTGATGAATTTCTCGATGCACCAGGCGACGATATCTTTGCATTTGAAGACCTTTGGGATGCAACCTGCGAAGACTATCCATGAATTCCACACCTTGGTGTTTTCTTTACCTAACAGATTTGAGTAGTACCAATACGACTGGGATCAATGATAGTTTTGATCTTCTTCTCTGGTGAAGAGGTTCAATATATATCCACAAAACTGATATTTTTTCATGACTAATTTCGTTGAGTTGGCGAGGTTTTATTGTAATATTACTTTGCACAATAAAATGATTTTAAGTTAGATTTCTTTCGAAGAAAGCATTAACTCGAAATAAATGTAATTTTCATTGATATAAACACCATTAATTAACTACCATTTCAAAAATAAATTTAGTAGTTGAGTCCATAAAGATAGCATTAAATGTGACTCAAGAAAAATGAAAGAAGGGACATGTGACGGCGGAGAGTTAGAGTGAGCGATTATAATGGAAGGGCAAGTCCGCGAGTCTGAAAGTCTGAATAGATGAAATGGTTAAGTGTTGAGATACGTCGAGTGGGTTGTGAGAGGAGTGAAAGCATAACATGTAACTCTGTGAGTCTGTGATACAAAAATAAACTAAGTATTGGGGCATACTGATATATGGGTAAAGGGAACATAATACAAGTCCGAGAGCTCGTGAGTCTACCACCAGTGAACATGGAGAAAAAAACTAAGTATGGTAATATTGATACAACAAAGAAAGGGAAAAGGGGATATGGAGGATTCCTGAAGGAAATTTATAGAAGGGGAAGAGAAGAGGTAAGAAAATAAAAAAGAAGATAGAAAGAAAGGGGAAGAACAAAAGGGGCTCAACAGGTGCATGGAGGACTAAAAGAAATGCATGGAGATATCAAAGTCACATGACAAAGACATAGATTCCAAAAAGAAACCAGAATCAAGGTCAAGGAAAAGCCACAGTTGGGCCTCATGTCCATATTTCACTAGGATGGATGGATGCTTGTGCACAATACCAATTCACTACATTACTTAGTATGTCATATTCTATGGATTATTCCCATGTTTAGAGGATGAAAAATGTAAGGGGGGTGGAATGTAATGTACTTGAGGATAATTTGGGCTACCTAGGCGAGGGGATAATAAATGTAATGTGGCCACAATAATATGATAGGCCTAGTATGTAATTAAAATGAAAGAATATACTAATAAGAGGTAGTTGGAATAAGACCCCGAGGAATACTCATGAGAAAGTATAAATACATGAGTATCATTGTATTGGATGTGTGTTGATTGTATTGTTAGTAGCAAGCATGGCTTATGGAATGATTCCTTCCATAAAGAGTATTTGATGGTGTTACCCTACCTTAAGGGTTCTTCTCTCTATATTTTTGGTGTTGTTTTTGGTGAATGTCTTGGATATCTTTGGAGTTTAAGGGCATTTTTCTGAATTTTTATGGTTTATTATCTCATTTATCTACCAAAGTTTACTACAAAAATGGTGACAATGTATTTCTTAGGTGTCTTGAAAAACAAGGTACTAATAAATTCCTTACATAATTACATGATTGACCTATTGGAGAACAATTTGTTGGTGAGGTAATAACTCATAAGATCCTATGAGTCAGATATTACTAGCCAATGGTGTTCAAAGACGCCCATACATATGTCTGAAAGTGAAAAACATGCCAGAAATGCATTAGTAGGGAGAAGAAACCAATAATCCCTTTACAAACCGTAGCCATTGAAGAGTCCTTTGAGAAATGAGGTCTAGACGTTATCGATGAGATCAATCCACATTCCTCCAGAGAACATAAATACATCATGATTGCAACAAACTATTTTACATGATGGACTGAGGTTGTACCCCTAACAAAGGTAAATGAAGAGATTGAGATTCAGGTTTTAGAGCATCATCTAATCACAAGGTTTGACGTGCCAACCAATCTTCTTTTTTATAATGCTACTTATTTTTCTTCTTTAAATTTAACTGAGTTTTTTTTAGATAAGGGGATCATCTTATAATATCCAGTTAAGTATTACCCCTAGGGTAATGGTGTCACTAAATCCACCAATAAAAATTTGATCCACATCCTAAAACGAATTGTAGTTGACCACAAGAAGAAATGACACAAATCCTTGCTAAATTCTCTATGGGCTGATAGAATAACTCCCAAAGCCTCTTTAGGAACGTCTCCTTATTTACTGGTCCATGGGGAGGAAGCCATCCTCCATACAATAGTATTATTTCCATCTCTCCAACTATCTCAAACTTCACATGGACAAAATTTCCTAGTCATCGAGAGAATGGTTGATACCCTGCTCAAACTAGAAAAAGAAAGAGCGAATGCAAAGGATAAATTTGTTGTTTACCAACAGAGAGTTAAGAGGTGGTTTGACATGAAATCTATGGGAGAAAAGGACTTCCAAGTTGGAGACCTTGTTTTAAAGTGGGACAAGCCACACAGAGATAAGGGTAAGCACACTAAATTCCAACAATTATGGCATGTTCCTTGGTTATTGAAAAACTTGGCCTAGACACATATAGATTCAAAAATATAGAAGGAGAAGTAGACCTCCTTCTCATCAATGTCCAAGTTTTAAAGAGATACTTCAATTAGCTACCTTTCGAGCAGTTAACTTGTACATAAGTAGATTTCTTTGGTTTGTCTTTTCAATTTTGCATTTGATTTTTCTTACTTTATATGTTTGATTTGAATTGTTCATTGTTTGTTTTCTTTAATCATTACTTTGCTTAGTTAGTTTCTTTTCAAATAATGTTCCTTTCAATCATTTTCCCAGAAATTGATCAATTGTTACAAGTGCTTTGGTTGCTTTAAGATCCATTAGTGCAGTTGGTCAAAATCATTGAAATCCACTATGTGCCCAATAGACAAGGAATTAGTTCACAATCTCTATTCATTACCTCAGTCTAGTATCTAAGTTGTCAACGCAGTTATAAACACTGCCTAAACAACAAATGGCTATGAGAAACTCAGACCTAGTTATTGATAGGCTATTGGTTATCTTCAAGGTTTTATTCACACACTTAATAATGGTTGATGTTTCACTCAAAAGATGATGGATTTCCCGGGGTCTTATTAGAAAACTTTGGCCACCATCCTCCGAGCTCCTTTTACTTTTAACATTTTCGAATGTCTTCTTTAGAATTCTACTAGTCTTAGCAAATTTGGATTTTTCCAATAGAAATTTTATACATGGCACGCACCTACTAAGTCGGATAATTACTTAATGATTTTAAATGCATGTGTGTATGTACCTACTAAGTCAGATAATTAATTAATGGTTTAAAAAAAAGTATGTATATAGCGTCAATTGCATGTAGCTCGAGTCGTTGAGAGGAAAGTTGTTTTCCTCCCCTGCCCATGTTCAAATCCCACTTTGTGACATGCTTGTTCTCTTCATGAGCCAATTGTTGACTATTAACATGGCCTTGATCCCTAAAGCCAATTGTTGACTATTGACCTAGCCTTGAACCCTAAAGAATCTGGTTTACCCTAGGTACCATCTTCAAAATGAGGGAAAGTACTCAATGGGTTCTCTCAAGGAATTATGTGGAAGAAAAAAAGTGTGTGCCCTGCGTGAATGTAAAAAAGTGTGTATGTCTAAGAGAGAATTTAGGATTTTAGAATAATTATCAAGGAAGTGCTACATTTAATCTATTTATATTGGGTAGCCCCTCTAAGTTTCCCTTGGGTTTTCAAGTGAAAGTTTGAGAGGTAACAAGTATTATGTTTTCATTTTTTATTTTTGTTGGTGTATGCTAAAAGTTACTTGCTAAGAACTTGCTTTTAAGGGTGGCCAAGAGAGGGGTATATTTACCATGTTGGAAGAGTTTAATGTGAGAGTTCTCCTCTTCATATCCTTTGATGTCTTATTTGTGAATATATTATCTTTCATATATCATCTTGTTAAGAATTGTCAGATAAATATATCATTGTAGGACTCACCGTTGTATCATTGTTTGAGAGTGGGGCGCCTTCAAGGCCCTCCAAGTATATTTCTACATTATTTAAGAACAAGTTAATGCTTACTTGTGGCATGTATACCAACTCTCTTTACCTTAAACATTCATAAAACAAATATCTTAGAATGATGTGTCTTGACTCCATTTTGCCCAACATTGGATATGCACTAGTCCCAATCCTCCATCACTCTATTTTACTTCATAGAAACTTAGATGTTTAGCTAAAGCTAACTCTTCCTAATCACCTTGAGCCTTCTTGGAATAGCTTTAGTAATCCTACCTTAGGGAAGCTCCCTTGTGATGGAGGAGAGTCGGCCTAAAGCAAGAAAGGGAGTTACTAAGGTGACAATGGGTAGCTCCTCTAAGTTTCCCTTGGGTTTCCACTTCTTGCTTTAGACTTTTGCACAAATAAGTGAGAGTTTGAGAGGTAACAAGACTCGTATATGATAAGAAAGAACTTTTGCTCTTCTCATTAAACCTTCAAAAGATATTTAACAAAGCTCCAAGAGGAGAGATTGCTCACAAATCTAACCGTACCAAATGATAGAGTGAGCTACTCTCTAAATAGAGTCTAGCTCAAGATATCCTTACAATTAAATAATGGCTTTCTTGCCTAGATCCACTAATCTCCGAGAATAATGATAAAATAAAGATGGAGACTTTATTTGGTTCATGGCACAACTTTTTACACATGCTTGATGGGACGTCTTACTTGTAGGAACTTTCATTCCACACATTGATGGGATGTTTCACATGGATAGCCACACATGCCATTTGTGTAAGCTTCATTTGGTCCTTTCCCTTGATAAATGAACATATACACCCTTTTTAAAATTTGTGCATGTAGAATATATTATATAATAGAATAATTTAAAATCATAAAAAATATTAATATTAACTATAATATATGCTTAAAAATAGTATATAATATAGACTATTTTATTATAAATAATATATAGGATTATATGATCTATGTTTCCTATCTAATATATAACATAGAATAATCCAAAAAAGAGAGTTAATAAAAAAAGCTAAGAAATTAAAATCCTAAAAGTATTTAATTACATAATTGTTTCGATGTGAGTTTAAATTCAGAATAAAATCTCCCTGCTTAGTTTGGTGGTCTTGGTTTAGGATTTCATGAACCAACTTGTGATCACAAAGATCAATGTCATCTACTATCATTGTAGAAAGGGTCATATTTGTTTGAAACACTTTTGATCATCACAAGGAGTTATGATCCTTATCCACTTTAACATAATCCGTGAGATGCTTTCCTAATAAACCTATCAACAAAGACTAGTATACCTCCACTTAGGGGGGTTCAAGTAGGCACTTGCCAGCACAAAAAAAATGTATAAAGTCAAGGTAATCCTTTTAGTTCTTTTCCCCGTATATTATTATTATTGTTGTTGTTGTTATTACAAAATAAAATTTTGTTCTCATTTATTAATTATTTTGATATTAGTTTAATATTATATGAATTTTTTTTTAAATTCTAATATTTAAAATAAAAAAAATCATAATTATTTATATTTGGGGGGTTGGTAAATTTTCCATTTTTCTAACAATTAGGTTTATCTTCCACTTGAACCAATTGTTTATTGAAGCTGGAAAGGTATCAACAATCTCATTTTGGCTTACAAACCTAAAAACACTACAATTTCAAGATTTCTCTAATTGAAAATAATGAAGAACTTAATAAATGTGAAACCATGTAAATGTATATTAATATCATATATACTGTTGCAATTGACTCCTCTAGGTTAGCCCAATACTCTCCCTTATGTCATCAATAAGAATTTGAAGTATGAAATAGTAAAACCAACCTGTGAGAGTGTAAAATGTTTGAGTCACAAATAACCTTTATACAATAAAAATTTTAACTATGAAATAATAAGGTAGGCCTTTAATGTAACCGTAAAAGGTTTGAATTACAAACAACTTTTATACAAATAACTTGGTACCTGAAATAAATCATTTACCTATACTTTAATTTCAACCTCCTAAGTATCCTTATTTTCTCCAATGTGTAATAACCAATTTACTTTTAAAGATTTCTTTATAATATGTATAAACATACCTATGCCATCTGAAAATCTCTTTTAGACACACGGTCAAAGCACACTTCGCTGGAGGTACAGGAAATAATATGAAAGCCGAGCTAATGGGACTTTGGGGAGTCCTTTTACTCGCCTCACATCTCTCCATAAAAAATCTAATGGTGGCAGGTGACTCCAAGGTCACCATCAACTGGATAAACGATAAATCCAACTTGGATCTTATTTATCTCAGTCACTAGAAAGACAAGATCAGAAGATTGAAGACAGGATTCGAGTCTATAAATTTTATGCACATCCATAGACAGTTCAACAAAGAAGCGAACAGCCTATCTAAAAAGGCACTCAACGACATTTTAGGCTGGCTTTATTATGAAGACCTGGATAATGGTTCTATTGTTAGATCTGGAAAATTTTACATCTTCTAGGATGAAAATGTAAAGATCCAACAATTATGTTAAAATTTTGTATAAGTCACTTTAAGTGATTTTTATGGACTCCACAGGTAATTATTGTAGGAGAAAGTACATAGTTCTTCNATTGTTAGATCTGGAAAATTTTACATCTTCTAGGATGAAAATGTAAAGATCCAACAATTATGTTAAAATTTTGTATAAGTCACTTTAAGTGATTTTTATGGACTCCACAGGTAATTATTGTAGGAGAAAGTACATAGTTCTTCTTGAAAGACACTTTCATGAAACAATTGTAACAGAAAGTTTCATTTGATTCTAATAAGAATAACAGTGAAACTGTTTTTTTCGCATGAAAAAAAATGTATAAGCATATTTGATTTATTGTTAAGGAGCTATAAATCTTAATGCCGCATTAATGCAGAACTAATACAAGGTGCAGAGCTAATACAAGGTAGAAAGATTTGAACCTTGCACTTCTTCATGTGTTTTTTGAAAAATGACATTTAAAAAAATATTTTCAAAAAACACATTCTAAAAGAGTGAACTTTTTAGCTACGAAGTGTTTTAACCCAGCCTGCTTTTCAAGTCATAAACTTGCCAATGAAAGACCTGCTTTTCAATTCGTGGAATTACCAATGTTCGTCTCTAAATCGAGAAGAGCTTCCTTGGTTTTGTTCTTTAGTTTCATCGTTTCAAAGGAAAGATCGGACCAATTAATTCCCCTACAGAGAAAACAAATATCACTTCCCATAGTACATAATTTATACCAATTGGAATTTTTATTCTACCCTCCACTATTTTGAAGTGTAATGCTAATATAAATCCCCTACAGATGTTTTACAATGGAGTTTACAGTGATAACTTGAGACTTTTACTACAGCACCGTAGATAATCAATTAATTTCTCCCGTCCACCATGTAATAGTTTATCTAAAGCTCAGATGCAATCATTTTGATGAAATGCACAGGGATACTGTCTTTGCAACCCCTTTGTTGCAAGAAACATACTAAAAGAAGCTTTAAAGCAATCTTAGTAAAGGAAAATGACAACATCCAAGAATTTGCTACGACTCTCAAATGCATTTAAAATGAAATGATTTCTGCATACTACAGGACCAGCAGGTTTTGCACACACACATCTTCCTATGCAAAACCTCTGAAAGCAGAGGCAACACCTTCGAAAGTTTTACTCTTTTCATGGAGCTTTGATATTTTAACTTCTGGGGAATGTAGAGTATGATACATTATACCACAATTAGGAACTAGTGGAATGAAGAGCAATAGAAATACAAGATCGCTTATTACAGTAATAGGCACTGCTTTTCTACTTATTCCGATATTTGATATTTGATATATCATCAATAGGTATGCGGTTTTTCACATGCCCTCCGATAGCACTGACTTTACCAACATGAGCATCTTTATTTGGAAAACAATGTAGCCTTCAGGATCAAGGAATGCCCCTCTTGGCATCTCTGTCTGATTTCTGCTGAAGGCCTAAATTTCAAGACTATCATACAAACCAGAATAGCACTTAATGGATGAACCAATGTCTAGTACATGCCACATACATGGCTGCTTGACATCAAGCTCTATTCATCATGGTATGGGTAAAATAAAAATTCATGGCTCTCAGCTAGTTCACTGGTTTCTATCAAATGAACAGCAGGAACTCTGAACATGTTTATGTAGTGTACATTATCAGTTGGGTGTGTGTCTTACTAGCCAACATGAAAATTACCAGTCTGCCTACTGGTTTTTACTACCCACCTTTGATTCTATACTTTGAGCTGTCACAGACTGGTTACCAAGTGCCAGTGCAGCAGATTCAACATGCTGAAGAAGGAACTCATAAATTTTCCTTCGAAGTCTAACCAATGTATCAGCCAGTTCTGGATCTACACTTCCTTCTTCGTCATCACAATTGGGACCCTTTTCAGGATTGATTTCATCCAACCAGTCATTAACCTTTTTTATTTGAGCTAACATTGCTGCAATTTGGCTATTATCTGGCTGTACACCTGTTTTTGTTCCAGTACTGTCGGCTCCATTTTCTGTACCACCAGCAACTTGGGAGCCATTATCCAAGTATCCTTCCATGAACTTCAAGAACCAGCTTTGTGATTGACTCTGCAGCTGTCTTGCTAGATCTGCAGCTTCATCCAGACCATTTCCTTTTACCCACTCAACAACAGAATGTTCCTTTTGGGAGTGTTCTGAACCAGTTTTGCTCATACTCCTCCCAGATGCATTCTGTGCAGCAGTAACATTTGGTGTCCGCCGCAATGCAACCCCTGCTGACTTTGAAGGATACAGAAACTTCATATCCCCATTTTCAGCAGAGCGTCTTTTGTCACTTGGATTGTGAGATGCATTGCTCATTCCTTTGCTAGGGAGAGGTTGTGTCGAAGTGCTAGACACCTTCTTTGAGGATGAAGATGGCAATAATGAGTGCTGACTTTTCTGTGAAGATGGTGTTTCAAGTACAATCAATGCTTTGTTATTAGTAGCACATTCTTTATCAATCTGTTTATTCTGTGCCATCCTTGGTGTTAGGCTAGAAGACTGCTTACTAAGAAGAGTAAAGGGAGATAAATCAGTAGCTAAAGCTGCTTGAACCCATGAACTTGCACTCATTTTTTTCCTTGATGATATGTTCTGAGCTTCCTCTACTGAACTCAAATCAGTTACTTGATCATCCAAACTTCGTTCAGAACTCCTAGTTTTTGCCAAAGAATCAATAACAGAACATGCCTGCCTTAACTGCACGTGAAAATTCAAAAACGTCTCCACAGTAGGCTGAGGATTATCTGCCTTTGCCAATGCACATAGCTCTGCAAACATGCTACAAAAACAAGAAGATTGAACAAAAGTTACGACACAAAAGCAGACAAACTTGAAATATTCTAGGCACAAAACTAGATTAAATATACAAATTTGATTGTAATCACATCAACCAAATAGAATTACATATGACAGAGTAAAAAGAAAACATTTTAACTTTTAAGATGCTCCAAGCAGTAAGCCGAATCCAAATTCCCTCCAGCAAATTGTATAAACTTCAAAGGAAATTTGCTCCAACTAGGTTTATTCCACATTTGTTTTAGATTAGATCATCTAAACAGACAAGTTTACCATAATTAATGAAAAAAAGGAAATGTCTTTTTCTGGGATAATCGATTCTGACTTCTGAATAAATATAAGCAGCAACCAAACTAAACCAGTGCAACTGAACCAAATCGGTCTTAGAATGAGATACTTTGTCAAATAATATTTTAGTGTATTATATCAAATTGTCACAACCACGTATTACCACTTATTTCACATTATTTTCAACTTTTTCTCTACCCAAAACGATAATTTTTTCTTATTAGAGGCGACCGTAAAAGCTTGCCCATCCTTGAAAGTTCAAATTACTATTGCAGGCCAGTAAGGCCAAATGATTGTATTGTTGAATAGGGGTCAATTACCATTCTGTTAGGACTTGGGATATTTTTATGAAACCATAGGGTTTAAATAAACTTTTCTAAATAGTAAATGGTATTGACAAAGCAAACAGTATCAAGTATGCACCATGTACTACCAAGTACCACYGGTGACCAATCAGTGCCACTGGRTCAGYATAAATTGCCAYCAGGACGTGTGTAGTATGTACCACTGGTTTACCACTGGAGATGCTCAAAAGCAGGATATCACCTAAACGTTCGCAGACTATGGTTAACGAAAATAAGTATGTCAATTGGAATAAAGAAGAGATGCTARTCATTAAAACCAACCATCGGTTGAAAYAGACACTTATGGGTTTCTACTGTAAGGTTTAAGTGACATCGAGTCTAAAATGCAAAGAACAGGCTAGATGGTGAGAGCTGAATCTTGTATTGTAGATTGTACGATAGGTCAGGCAATCAACCTTTAAATAGTAAAGAAGATAATCATTAAAACCAACCATTGATTGAAATACACACTTGTGAGTTTCTACTGTAAGGTTTTAAGAGACATTGAGTCTAAAATGCAAAGAACAGGCAAGATGGTGAGAGCTGAATCTTGTACTATCGATTGTACGATAAGTCAGACAATCAACCTTTAAATAATAAAGAAGATAATCATTAAAACCAACCATTGATTGAAACAGACACTTGTGATTTTCTACTGTAAGGTTTTAAGTGACATTGAATCTAAAACGCAAAGAACAGGCTAGATGGTGAGAGCTGAATCTTGTACTGTCGATTGTACGATAAGTCAGGCAATCGACCTTTAAATAATAAAGAAGATAATCAATCTGTGATTCTGTATTGATGTTTTTTTTCAAATGAGCAGTCATGGACTCCAAGTAAATACATTTGACAAGATTATGAACACTTCAAGTTTTCTGGTCATCAAATTGTTCTGTAAACTAAATAAAGATATCAAACAAAAGTCGGCCAGCCACAGGGTCAACCTGAGGAGTTGAACTGATAAACTGATTAAAGAAATTTGACACATTTCGGAGGATTATTTGCTATATCTTTTAGAGCTTCCCACTTTACTTTGATCGCTATGCTTCTTTTATCAGCTCTTGAAGACTCTGTTATGCCTTCAGAAATTCTGGCTTGCTGCCTCTTTGTTGGATTTATGGACATGAAGTAGGGTTTCTATACACTTTCTGCTTCAAAATTCCTCAAAAGGGGTTCAATCCCCATGTTTTCTGTATACAGGAGGAACTCCAACTCCTATATTGGTCCCACAATTTATCCCTTTTAAACTTTATAACTATTTTATTCCATGCCTGCATTCTGCTGTTTAAATTTTAAAGTAGGATTTGGCACAAAAACTATTTTCAAGGATCAAAATCTCAGTGGATGTAAGCAGGTATGGCTCTAAAACATACGAACTTTGACATTGTAATTATTTTATTGTTTTCATAATAAAAACTCAGATTTGTAGTTGCAACCCTGAAACCACACCTCAAGCTCTCCAACATGGAACTGTTGGACTTAATGAGGAAACAATAATCAATGTTGAGGAGATCATGGAAGCCCATATGTTGAATGCGATGTTGAGTATGCAAGCATATATAAATTATAATATTAGCCTAATTCTATAGTACATGCACTACTTGTTGGTCTTCATGCATTTGCTGTTGAGGCTTGCATTGAATTCCCTCAATCATGGTCTGATGGCCATCCTTGTAGCCCAAAATCAAGTGGATAGAAGAAAAACCCAGTTTATTTTGGCAAGTATGCCTGTCAACCTATGTCACATGACACAAGGACAGGGGGCATGGAGGACACATGGATACGAGTATCTGACATGGGACACGTCGACCCCAGAAACAGGATACAAAGGACACGTTTTATATATATATATATATATATATATATATATATATACAAAATGAAATATAGACATAAAGATCCAATTTTTTTAGAAACTAGAACATTTACTAAATATTGATACAACTAGTTTCCACATCAATGATGATCAAACACACATGAAATTAGAATATTCAATACATATATGTCATAAAATAGAAGTTTAGAAATTAGAAGTTAGAACCATAAACTGTAGTTTTCTCATGTCATCAAAATCAAAATGTATTTACATAGATACTGAGTCACTGATACTATAAATGGGAATGCAAATGGAAAATTCAGAATATGGTGAATCTACTAGAACCGTAGATGGAAGAATCTCATAGCTCCTCACTATCAGTAGTCCCCTTCCATGTCAAAATCATCAAAATCACACCACCACTGCCACTGTGACTGCTCTCTCCTCCATCCCTCTCCTCCATATATCCAATCCTTGATACATTACTGAATTGGAGGATGACCCCTCAGAGGATCACCATCACCAAAGTCATTGGCTCTAGCATTGGTTCATTAAGATTCAAGTTGGATAATGCCAACTCAAAACTATTGTCAAAACCCATATCATCAGGAAACATATCCCACATCTTTTTGGCTTCATCCAGAAAAATGGCTTTTTAAGGTCCCCACTTGGTCTTTTTCATGCCTTGGTGTGCTGGACACATGTTTGGTATGCAGGAACGTGTTTGGCATGTGTGTCTATTTTAAGGACCGTGTCGAACACATGGCTCAACACATATGGACACAGGCCCCCTAAGGGACGTATGTTGTTACTTACTTGTCAACCAGTTTTGCATACTATGAAAATACAAACGCATGAGGATACTAATAGTAATTTTTGCATACTATGAAAATACAAACGCATGAGGATACTAATAGTAATTATAGGATAACAGTAGAGTAATAGATTAAGACAACTGCACTAGTGGTAATTAGTGAACATAACAATGCATGCACTAATCTAACAGAACCAAGGAAGTAAACAGTTGCGCATAGTAGGACGGAAAATAACCCCAAATCACAAGAAAAAAATAACCAGAGACAAGTATAAAAGACATTTGGAGACAGGAAGCCTTGTAATCATCCAATAGAAAACGTTGCAGTAAATTTGCATTCTCCACTCTAGCTTTCCCCTGTGCTCTATCAATGAGCTAAGAGGGGTATATACTATACATACAAGAAATCATAATTCACAAGTCAAAGAGGCCTTCTTACGTCCACAGGTTGGCCCAAGACAGTGCATACATTACAAAAAAATACTTGTGAAGTTGTAATAAGTGCATGGATGCCAAGTCCACCTGACACTGAGCAAATGTGCCACTAAACTGTCCATACTTAGCACTTTGGAGAGTTTCATGTCAAAAAGCATACATATTGAAGCTAGGCTAAACACTATTCGGACCTTAAAGCTTGGTTCGTCCTTGTATCATATGGGCTCAACACTATCTCAAGGTGATCATTTCAGGTTCCCCTCCTCTAGGGTGCACCTGCCTTGGGTTCCTAAAATGATGGGTCTTGGGGGGGAGGTGGGTGGTCTTGGCAGTGCTACATGTTGAGATTTGGTAGGCTTGGAGGTACTTCTGCATTGGCAACGCTCAGCATGTGGAAGTGACCAAGCAAATTTTCTCCTAATGACTTTATAATTATAAAGTGATTTTATAAAGTTGAATCTTTTAATTTTTTGATGTAAAAGTGACTTTATGATGTTTTGAGTCACTTTAATGAATTAAGTGACCTCAACGAATGATTAAGTCGTGACCGTTGATCTCAAGGGAAAGTGAAGAGTCACTTAAGGGAGATCAAGGGTTAGAGGAGTTACAATTCAAAATTGCTTAAAGGCAGCTCATTAGGAGAAAGAGGGCACGCTTTTGAGGAGAGCTTGAGGGAAGGTGAAGGGGCACGAATCCCAAGGAAGAGTGTTGGCTTGAGGAAGAGCTACAGCAAGGAGGGTTTGGCATGCATCCCAAGGAGTGGAATTGGCACGCATCCCAAGGAGCATTGCAGCCATTAATACAATCCGTACAGCAGCAGAAGAGAAGGTTGTACAGCAAAGGGAGGGCACAGAAATCGATGCTGTAAGTTTACAACATGATGGCATGGATTTCTATGCAGTTTTGCTGAGTTTTTCTTTCTATTCCATACAGTTTCTTTTTGGCACGAATTTCTATGCAGATGTTGACTGTTGGTGGAAGATTATTGGCTGTCCTGGGCCGTACAACCATGGCTGTCTACCTTAGACCTACGTTACCGGATCCGCCCCTCCTTGTCGTCGGATCCGCGGATCCGCGTATCGGAACCGGATCCGGATCCGGATCCGTCTAGAATCGGCCAGGATCCGCTAGCACAGCGGTTCCGTTTGCAAAGGAAACGGATCCCGAAAACCAGAAACGGATCCCGAAAATCAGAAACAGATCCCGATTTTTTGCTGTCCCCACACTCACGGATCCGAAATTTTTTTCAACTTATTTTTAGGTTTTTGGTAGTCGTTTAGGGTTTTGGTCACATGTTTTTTATGTAAGAATGACCCCTACCCCACTTCCGACAAGATAAAACAATCGTTGGCTTTTAGTGAGGCTTGGAAGCTTGAAGTTTGGGTCGGTTTCAACAGTCAGCCCACTCAGCACTCAGCGCGCGCAATCAGCAGGGAACAATCTGCCAACAGTCAGGCGCACTCAGCTACAGGTTAAGCTACACCGACAGTGGGAGCCAACAGTGGTCAGGCTACAGGTTAGAGGCTGTAGCTATATGATTTAGAATTAAATTTTATTTCAGTTTATTTAAATTTAAATTTTATACATTTATCATTTTGCAAATTCAATAAACTATAATTAGAAAACCAATAATTGTTAACACCTTGTTGCATCTATTTTATAACCAGAAATCTCATCTTATAGAACAGATTTTTGTCCAAGTTTCATAATATTCTGGAGTAAATGATTTGTTTTCCTTAATATTTGTGACCAATCTGGGCAATATGCATCATCCAATCTTCTTTTTTTTCAATTTTGCTATTAGTTGCACCATCACTGCTTTTTTTACAAGAAATAAAAATAGCAAGTACCTCTACAACTTTTTCTCTCCATACAGACAGATCTATCAACACTTTCTGCATCTTAAATGTTGTTTCTCAATGGCTCTGTTATTTATGAGTATACATCATTGACATTTTTCAGGGCTGTTATACCTTGTCTGATATCTGGTATCTAACGTCTGTGAAATCCCGGTGTCTTTATATGCCATTCCCGAAAGAATATCTACCTGGGTGTCTGTGTATCTCAGAATTTGTATACTTCATAATTTCTTGCTGGGTGTATTTCATGTTCTGTAGTGCTTCTGAGAAAAACTTGTGTTCTGTTCTCATGTTTTTCTTACTGTCTCAGAAATTCTGT
>SNQJ01S0082217.1:56457-73013 GCA_010110895.2 Picea sitchensis
TTCTCATATATTGTGCATGATGTATTGTGGTGTATTGGTGTAACTCTTATACTATTGTTCATTTCTCATTGGATATAATTGAATGGTTTAAGTATAAGTTGAAAAATGTTGGAAGTTGAAGTAGAGTCCAACTTCACACTTCACATTTTGTGACATGAATAAGGGTTATGTGGAGCAAGCACAAACTAAAGAATGTAGGGCAATGGCTAAGGAATCATGTAGAGTAAAATACTTGTTTGACATTTGCATTATGATAATGAAGAAAAACATGCACATTGAAGAAGACCTCTACCTAGATGGCAAAGGATGTGGCCACATATGTTGGAAACACATTTACAATCCAATGAATAGGAAGATGTCATGTGACATCCATGTTGGCCAAAGTAACCGTAAAGAAAAATTGTAACACCAAAATCCATTACTAGAGGCAATCACATTCGAAGCTTTAGTTGGTATCATTCATGGCATTTGCTAAGAAGAGGAGGTATTTGTATCCACACGTGGAAACTCTTGGCCTTCTAGGAGGAAGATGAACTGTGGGGAAACGTAATAAAGAGGTAGGTAGTAGACAAGAATGGGGAGACTCAATAATTTCGATTGCTACAATTGACATTTGATTAACAACTTGAGAAGTTGGTGGTGCATAAATAGAAAATGTGTGTGCTCGTGAATTGACTCAACCATAGGTTAAGTGATTACATATTACTATGACAATGTTATTTTTGAGTTCTACTATAGGGGGATTTATCAGATCATGCATAAATCGTATGCCTTTGACTGTTGTTTTGAATAGACAATGAGGTAGCTCATATCATGAGTTCCAATGGATGACGAGGCTACATAGTCCTTGGGTTTCCTATTAGTTGACACTGTTTCTGTTGTTGGTAATTTATTAATCCCTACCCACCAAGTTCAAATTACCTAAGTGCATTCTTATTGTTGATATTATGGTAGCTGCGGGAGGTATTAACCTCCATATGCAACCTTTGACTAGAATAGAATATACCGGAAGCAAGAGAAACCCTAAACAGATGTGTGAAAACCCTAGAAGACATGTCAACTCAACAAAATATATAATATTAAGATATTATCCTCCAGGAAGACAAGTGGGCCTAGAGAGGTGACATAACCAATATAAATAGAGGACGTCTTGGCTCATTTGTTCACTCACTCGCACACTCTCAGTCACTCAGAAACAATGCGCAAGTTTGGAGGAGGAGCAACAACAACTGCATTTGTACAATTTTTTTTTTCCAGTCTTTCTGGTACTTTCTCTTGTGCACTACCCTTGGAGAAAGTGCGCTATCTTGGTTATCTGTTGATTATGGTGTGGCTTCCTAGAATCATCCTTTCTGTCAAAGGTTAAGGTGCTCGAGGGTGGCTTTATGCCTATGGTTGGGTGGCAATGGTGTAGCATTGTCTATGGTTAAACGAGCACATCAACATTATTCTAACACTTATCACTGACATGTGCCCTCAGTATAAAATCTATATTGAGAGTGTCGACCTTTTGCCAAATCATGTTAGAAAAGTGTCCATGATAGAATGAATATACTCCTACACATATTCATCCATTAAAGAGCTTTTATTCTTAAAGACTAAAGAGCATTGGTTTTGAGCCATTAATATTAGTGTGAGATGTGTAAATACCATGACTTTACATGTTTTTTTTGACATATTTGTTGTAAATGTAACTTTGAAAATGTTGCTATATGACATATTTGCTGTAAATACAACTTTGAAGATGTTGCTTTATGACCTATTTATTGTAAAAATGCAACTTTTGACATATTTGTTGTAAATGTAACTTTGAAAATGTTGCTATATGACATATTTGCTGTAAATACAACTTTGAAGATGTTGCTTTATGACCTATTTATTGTAAAAATGCAACTTTGAAAGCTTTGTGACATATTTATTGTAAATGCAACTTGGAAGATGTGATTGATTCACTTAAGAAAACTGTTTAGGTTGATTCCTTTTCTCAAATGGGATAAATGACCATTTGATAAAAAAATATCGAAAAATGCTATCATAAAACTTAGTTTGACTTCATCGCTACTTTGGTGGCTTGTCATTCTTTTCTGATAAGAAACAAAGTGGTCTGCAACCTTATACTGGAAAAAAAAAAGTATGACATGTCACATGAAAAACAACCGATTTCTAAATTCAAAATAATTGCACATGCTTTTTTCCGAACCCTCTTCATCATTGATGAGTTTCGGGGTAAGATGTGTGATGGCAACCAACCAGCGTTCCAACGCTGATCATTTATTCCTGGCTTACTTTACTTAATCCTTGGAAAGCTTCTTTATCTTCTCTGACTGCACTGATCATATATACTCTTTCTCTTTGAGGATATATGGGCTTGTGAGGATACCTATGTCTCTAATAATTGGAATTGGATGACCAAATTACCCCACCCTTCCTGGAATAGTAAAGGAAGTGGGTGGTCAGGCTTTTATGGAGGCCCGGATATAGTGTTATTGTTGAACCGGGACTTCGGCCAAACATTCCCACCAGAAGGCAAAAAGTTGTCTTTACACAATTGACCAGACTGTAACCGAAAATTGTGTGTTTTCCACCAAAAACTTCTTATCCTTTGCCGAATTTAGGGGAGTGGCAGCCAGGCAATGGGCTTTGCCGAATTTAGAGGAGTGGCAGCCAGGCAATGGGATGATGGGAACTGGGTGCCAAGTAAAAGCGAGGAAGCGAAGATGTCGGTAGGGTAGTTGGAACTTGGGCAGAAGAAGTGCATGATGATGAATATAGGTCTGAGTCAAAGCCCATGTCTAGTCCAATTCATGGGCCATGTGCGCCACATGCCGTGCTGACGTCTGAGTCCACGCACATGCCCTGCTTCTCTTCATATATTCTTTTCCACTGTCTGCCTGTGCCTCTGTCATCGTGGCCTGCGCTGTTGTCTTCAGCGCCAGGAAGGAATTTGACAGTTCCCGGAGAATGAAAATGAAAGCAGATAACAGTTTGAAGGGGAGTCCGCACGCGTGTGAAACGGGTGATTGTGAAAGCAGATAACAGTTTTTAGGGGAGTCCGCACGCGTGTGAAACGGGTGATTGTGAACGAGTGTTTTGAAAATGTATGCATTATGGTGACGGTGTGAAAGGTTTAAAACCAACTCGAAATACTAATCGAATCTGGCGCAGAAACTGAGGAAGGCCAGACAAGTACTATTCCTACTTACTTACACAGAAAGAAGGAGGAAGATCTCGGGCCGTAGAATAACGAAAACGAGAGGCGAAGGGAGCTGCCGGGCCGAAGTAAGGTAAAAAACAAACAATGGGTGAACGAAATGAGGTCAATTCGATCCGAATTCCTCAACTGGGTCTGGCTATTTACTGGTGGCCGCTTGTTCCCGATGGTTTTTCACTCTAAAGGCAGCTGGATCTTATTGTAAAGTGGAATGTGGGTATCAGGAATTCTCAATTCTGCGTTTTTCTCTCGACATAATTTAAGACAAAGGGAAGGCACATTATTGAAGATTTGTAATTTTGCTGTCGTTTGATACAGAGATTTGAGTGAAAATGTTGGTGTCTGATATAGGTCTTGAGCTAATTGAGGGCGAATGGGTGTTTGAGGAACTGTGGGTGTGCTTGGTAGGAGTTTAAGTTGTAGTAATTGTGAAGTTTTTGAGGATTTATATTAATGGCGAGCCTGACTCCTGGGGTTCTGCTGAAGCTCCTACAGCACATGAATACGGACGTGAAAGTGGGAGGGGAATACAGGTCGGTGCTGTTGCAGGTGATAAGCATAGTGCCGGCTCTGGCAGGAAGCGAGCTGTGGCCGAATCAGGGTTTCTATTTGAAGGTCTCGGATTCATCCCATGCCACGTATGTTTCTCTCTCCGAAGAGCACCATGATCTCATACTCAGCGATAAGCTTCAGCTCGGCCAATTTATCCACGTCGACAAATTGGAGGCGGCCTCGCCAGTTCCTATTCTGCGCGGGGTGAGGCCTGTGCCCGGCAGGCACCGCTGCGTCGGTACACCTGAAGATCTCGTTGCCACGCATTCCCCGGGATTTCTGAACCGCCAACCAGCTAATTGCAGACTCGAACCGTCGACCAACCAAACCGGCCCTCCGGCGGCCTCGAAGCTCAATCACAGGTCTGCAGAAGAAAATAACGCACCTGCAAAGACCATCCCCAGATCGAATCCCTTGGATCCCCTTGCGGCCAAGCTTGCGGAGAGACTCAAGCAGAGTTCCATAGAAAGGTTTCGTCCTACTAATAACGCAGACGGAAACGGGATTGGTGCAAAAAGAAATGCAATAAGTGAAATCAAGGTGAACAAGAATGTTCGTTCTTCCTCGAATGGGCGCTCCGTACCCTCTTCTCCCACGAGTTGTGCTTCGGCGCCTTCTACGACCGGGGTGAGGAGCCAAAGCAGGATGCGGGTGACATGTGAGGAAAAAAGACCGGTTCCTTACAAGGAGACTGTGTCCAGCATCAAACAGGGGCATTTGGAGAAAAAATCATCATTTAACAAATCCACCGCCACAGAGGCCAAACGTCGTTCGCTGGGGAGTTTTGAAGCAAGTGGGCTGGCGGACTTTGGGCCAAAGACGTTGAGGAAAAGCTGGGAAGGTACCCTAGAACTCAGAAGTAAAGAGAAGCCAAGTTCAAAGACGGTGAAAGAGGATCCAAAGCCCGATCTTCGCCCTTCTGTAAGTGTTTTATTTAGCCCTCATCTCGTTGGGAGTGGGGCTTATCTGCATTACTGTTAGTTAGATTTAGCAATAGAATTAACGCCTGTTTTACTGCTCTCTTTGATGGGAGCTGCGGTAAGCATTCCTTTCATACTTGTTGGTACATGCTTTGCACAGGAGTCTCATTGATCTATTTTGATTATTTCTRRACGTTAAAACAAATTCAATTTTAATTTTGATTCTCTTTATCTGACCAAATTAGAGAGCAGATGCTGTGGAGAACATTATTTCAGAATATRCCGGAAGTTGTGCAGATCTAATTCTGTATTCATTTTGCTCACTTGTTTTAGCAAAGCCCTGGTTTGGACTGAAAATTTATGATTGTTTAGTTTAGGGTTCTGAAAACTGTTGGTGTATCTACACYTTTATGTTTTAAGTTTACTTAGGTTCATAGTATTTCTCCTAAGGTTGTTTTGCATGTGCATAATTTAGGATAACCATGTGCACCTTCTTCATGTGGCATCTCCACCTTCATCTTTTATCTGCATGCATTTAAATGGGGATGCAGGTAACCTTATTTTCAATTAGTTGAAGAAGCATAATAATCAGTACTCTGTTTATGTGAAACTCTCTCTCATGATTTTTGACAAAAACATCCCTTTGAAGACTTAGTTTAAGTTGATATTATTTCCTATGAAGGTATTAGGCTTTTTTGTTTCAATGATGACACTAACCCACTCGTTGTTGCTGGAAAAATCTAATGCTCTAGATCATCTCATTTCTACTCTAGACTGGTTCTCCTGACAACTACAATATCAAAATTTTAATCTAATCACAAATAAGTTTGTTAATTTGAAGTGGAGAATGCAGCTTACATCYCCTGAACTATTTTTGTGAAAATAAATAGATTGATACTTGAACTAAATTGTCCACCTATTTATATCATCCCTTCTTTTCCTCAATTTTTATTTGGATYGAGTCTTTCTCAAAGTAAACAAAGCATTCCTATTTGCAAATTCCAGTCCATAGATAATTGAGCACTTTGTCATAGATATCTCTTTTCCAACAAAGAGTCAAAATCAGTGTGATTCTGTAAAATGCACATTCTTATTGTGAATCTTTAATTTCTGAGTATGCCAGTGAACATGCAGGTTTCTCTCAACAAGAAGTCCCCTGGGAACAGCAAATCATCCCCAAAAGATTGCAATTCAGGTGCTTTACCTTCAAAGACAGTAACTGCATTTGAACCTACAAAATCGGCTACTAATTCAACATCAAAGAAACCTATTGCATCGTCCTCTGATTGCAATGTGCCTTGCAATTTAGTCAAGGCAGTTGTTCATAGTAAAAGATGGACTGATGGAAGCGTTTCATGGGCTTCACTCCCATCAACTCTTGTGAAACTTGGAAAGGTAGGTTCTTTTGTTTATCCTCTTTATGTTGATTTACCAATATAGCAATCAAAAGCAAGATGAATCAATGATTTCATTGTGATAACTTTTCAGGATTCACTGGGACACCGAGATGCAGCAGTTGTGGCTGCAGTAGAGGCTTTACAAGAAGCTTCAGCAGCAGAGAGTGTAATTCGATGCTTGAGGTAAATATTTACATGTTCTAGAAATTTTTCGATTGAGTTGTTCATATATTGTTGTTTTGAGATGTAGTAATTACAATTCTTTGTTTATTTATTGCCTACTGGTTTCAATTTTGTATTCTATCCCCTAAGTTGATTTCCATGCTGCCTTCTAATGACCATCGTTTGATCTGTTTGTTTGGTAGTAATCCTTATTCAATATAATCTCTTTATGTGAACAAATTGCATATACATGCATGGCCATTAGTCTTGGATTTTATTATGGAGATGCTCTTATTGGAAAATAATGTTAAGTTAATGTATAGTTCGAGTGAAAGATGCATTAGCATCCAACGTATAGGTTTGTTCATATTTATTTATCAGTTCAAGACACCATTGCCTGAATTAATTATGAAGTTAGTATGTGGGAAGAAACCTTAACTGGATGTGAGATACATTTCTATGTATCTCAATTAATCAATTATTTGAACCTTTATTTGAATAAATGGGTCCAGAGGCACAGAACTGGTTGTATTAGTCAAATAAGGATAACAAATTGTTGTTTTTCTTTTTGTATTTATAAAGTTAGCAGGTTATGATGTACTATGCTAAAGTAGGGGTAAGAAAAGTACTCTATTTATCTGGCTGTTGTATCAACTATTCCCAAGCAATGGACAAGTTGCATAGTTGGCCGTGAGAATCCATAGGTGCCACTCTGTCTTCCTAAGGAGAATTGTGCTGAAAGAGCATTGATTAATTTGAAATTATTAATTTTCTTAAGTGACAATAAATCAGTCAGTGGGATTGAGTGACAACTCAGGATGTAAGGACCAAGGTACATCTAAGGAGGGACTGCTTGAAGCATGTTTTGAGATGATCTGTCCCAGATTTGTCTAGACCTAGATTTGTCAAGTAGGGAAGCCCATATTATGGGACCAGCATGCCCCACATTCTCGCATTGTGGGATCACTGAACCCCACAACCTCATCTTGTAGGAGACCTTGCGAAAAACGTAGTCATAGACCGAGCACAGAATATAATAGTGTCATAGATGTAGTGATACAAAGTGAGAGTTTGAGACTGGACATTTCGGTGCTGATCAAGAAAGAGAGAGAAATGAGGGTGATGTCAAAGTTTCCTGGTCTTGATGACTGAGGACAAAGGGGGTGACTGGGGTGTTCGCGTGCTGTCGGAGTTGTTGGCTACCATTGTGGGATCAGGCTGTACGATTCTTGGGGGGGAAGTAGGAGCAAGGGACCCTTGCTCTGCTACCATCCAGGGTCAAAGGAAAGAAGCTCCAGATAGAACTATGTTTACTCTAGAACAACCATAGTAGACAACAGGACAACATAGAATAATTATAACATAATTGGGCAGACAGCAGAACCTCACAGTCCTGATCCTGATAACATGTTAATTCTCTTCACATATCCAATATTTTTAGCTGCCTAGCTTCATAGTCTTGCTAAGGTATTGGAACAAATCAAACAGGAAATGCTCGTTCTTTCGAATAGAGTAACCAAGGTGGAATCATAAAACTTATCCTTCAAGAAATTGTTGAATGAAGGGAAAGCATAAGAAGCCCCCCATCCCCCGAATTGTAGATTTTCAAGGAACTAGAAGGCTGCCCAACAGGTCTGTCTTTGACCTCTTGTTGGGCTCTAAGTTTGAGATAACAAAACTGTCCTTGCTGCTGTTTTAGGACAGCAAACAGGTCTGATATATTCTGCCCCAAATTCTGCCTTCAAGATGATCTTTTAAAGTACCCTTGCAAGTGTTTTCTTAACCAATGTTAGCACATGCACAAACCTCAAAACATACAACACTCCTCTAGGATCTTTAACAACTAATTAGGCTGAAAATAACTAAGCATGCATGACAAAAGAACACATCATGTTTTTGGTCATCATGACCCTGGAAAAGCTCCCCATGGGGAAAACCAGTTAGAGATAGATGTATATATTTGGAGATCTCAAAGCATGAGTACAACAAGGAAATAAGTACAAGTGAACCTGGTACAATAGCAACCCAACTTTGGATGCTTTGGAGTTCCTTGTAGATGTGCCTGCTAGTCCTTGAACAAAGGTGCCCTTCTTCCTTTGCTAAGCCTCTAGCCTCTTTCCTTTGCCCTTTGCCTTTGCCTTGAGTTGACTTTGCCTTTACCCACTTGTAGAATGTGCCTCCCTTGAAGAAGCCTTGTAAGTTGTGATGTTTGGTGAAGCCTTTGAACAAGTGCGCCGCCTCTCTTTGGTGCACCCTCCTCTTGTACAAGCCTCAACACATGCGCCCCTTTGCCTTGGGTGTGCCCCTCTCACACAAATCCCTTCCTTTACCAAGGTGATTTCTCACAACCTTGGTGTGCCCTCTACAAGCCTTGCAAGCACCTCAAGCAAGTGCGCCCTTCCTCCTAAAATGCGCCCTTGCTCATATAAGTGCGCCCCTCCACCTAGAATGTGCCCTTGCTCATGCATGTACACCCAAGTCCATGAAAGCACCCTCTCACACAAGCTTGTGCCCTCCTAGCTCAAGAAGCCAAGATCCAACCCTTGTGCGCCCTTCCTCTCCTTAGGAATGCGCCCAAGTGCTCTCCAAACCCTCACTCTCTCTTTCTCTTCACTTCTCTTCTCCTCACCTAAATCTCTCAAGTGAGCAAGTGAACAAATGAGCCTCACCCTTACCCCTTTTCCTCCTTTAGCCTCTCTTTGGCCAAACCTAAAAGACCAATGGCCTAGATTCAATCTAGCCAAGTCTAATAAAATGGGTGAGATTTAATCTAAAAAATCTCACTTAGAAAACCCACTTTCTCAAGTTTCCTTAGTTTGCTTTATGTTTATTAATTCACCCACAAAGTGAATTAATTGTCACTTTATGACTTAAGTGACATATTTCACTTTTGACTTAAATTTCCTAAGTCAAAGTGAAATTAGAACATAAAGTAAAGTATTAAGGGTAATAGTCTCCCCCTTTTTGTTTAGAGACTCACAAACACAAGGGGACCACTTTCCAAGGTACCTCCATAGAGAGATTCTCGATCTAAAAAATAAACAGGAGGAGATTCGAGTCTAGTAGGCCACTTCCAAATAGGAAATGCAGACACATCAATTCTTGGGCACAGGTTGGGGGTAGGGACAAGTCCCCCCCCTCTTACTACAATCGAGGAAGTAGTACAGGCCAAGCTAATGGAAGAGCACACTAGGCAAGCTCGAGAATTGAACTTGAAGGTAAGGGGACTTCCCTCACCCTCTCCATCCTTGGACCCCATGTAGGTGGGTGCCTTGTTCCGTTTGGACAACCTTGAGCTTCCTGATATTACCCTAGAGAGAGGCTGGTTTTGATCTAATTCTACCCTTTTCATCCAGTTCAGGTTAGCAAGCGATTGATTTCAGGTTCTTAGAGCTAAGCAGAGGCTGATATCCCCCCCAGTAGAATATTCTTTGATGCAGATCTCTTTAGATCTCAGGTTGAAGGGATGAAATGATTTAGGGAGTTGGTAGCAGTAGCACGACAGGTGGGGAATGGACAATTGTTAGAGATCTCAAGGCCATTATTTAGGATTCCCCTCCACCTGGATAATCTTGGCTTGGGTTCTCTAAACGACTAGCCTAGAGGAGGCGATAGGGCTTGAGCATTTTAGTAGTGTGCTAGAATGACACTAAATCATTCTAGTCATTTTCGGGCATGATATATGATGCTCTCGATTCATTCTATATCCTCTTTTTTACTGAGACCCATGCGAGCCCTGTCCAACCACTCCTAGTCATTGCAAGTTATCATTGGTTCTCTGCTTGCAGGAATGAGACCAAATCTTCTGGGGGGTTAGAAGTTCAGGCGAGGTGGCCCATTTGATCAGGCACTCCCTTTGTGGTAGGGTTTCTTTGGTAGCTTTGGATGAGTTTACTAGGTTCACGTGGATTCGACTTAGCGATTTAGCCCTTCTCCCAGAGATATCTACATCATAGTTTGCTACTTTCTCCTAGTTTCATCTCAGTTTTCTATGCACAACATTTATGGTAGAGACCCTAACATGGCAGGGGAGGTCATCCTACTGGACAACTTTAATGCCTACACCAGAGCTCTTCAGATTACTCTCCACAACCACCCAAAGGGCATGTTCTGCATTTAGGAGATTGATCCAGATTTAGTAGGACCTCATTAGTTATCTAACGATGCTTTGGGGCCTATTACAAGGTATGGCAAGCACCTCTTGTGGCTTGGAGAATCACACGAGCTATTGATCCTTAATGATCTCCCTTACTTCCTGGATTCTTGCTTCTTTATTCGTTAGCCCCATGGTGGAGGTGCAAGTGTGGTGGATTATGTCCTTTCTAGTTAGGACCTACTCTCCTTCATATGTCAATTCTCGGTAACCCCCATCCCTTTGGCCAACTATGCTCTTCTCTCTGTCTCCCTTCAAGCTAACACCCCCCACCAAGGCCCACCTTAGACCACTATCCTCTTTGACAAGGGGGACCTCGACACCTTCACTTCCCACCTCCAGTAGATGCTTCCGTCCGATTTCCAATTCACATCCCTTGACTTTGCCTCTGCCAAATACAACTATTTTTCATCCACCATTTGGGAAGTTTCCCTTAAAGTTAAAACCTATCCCCACTACACTCGATTAGCCTCCCTCTCCCCTAAACTTGGATCCTGCTTCATGAATTGATGGTACGATGAGGATTGCAAGAGTCTCTGCAGCCAGCTTTGGCACACCCTCACTCTTGATCACCCCTCCTACCCCGATCTTATGGCTTCCTATCGTTGTCTCCTCCTCTAGAAGAAGGATCTCTTCATCTCCTAGAGGAGACGGGAGTTGAGTGCTTCCCTCATCCACTCTGCCAAAAAATTCCATCAAACCATCTTCCCTTGCCATTTCCATCTCTCGCCCAATCTAGATCCAAAATCCATGTTCTCCCATACCTTCTCCCTTTAAGATATCCTAGGGTAGCCCCTAATCCTGGTTACCTCTCCCCCCCCTTCTCATGCCACTTATTTTCTTATCATGATATCCATGAAGTAGTTTGAGTGATGAATACCAACAAAGTAGTGAATGAGGAAGGGTTCCAGGAAGAACTCTTCAAGCATGGTCTCCATGCCCTAGATTGTTACTTGGTTGGTCTGTTCAACCATGAGGTTTGTACAAGTTTTCCACAGCCTTGGTCACATCACACTATTCATCCAATTCACAAATTAGGCTTTAGTGCATATCCAAATAACTACAAAATGATCATGATTGGCCACACTTTCTCAAAACTCTATGCTACAATGCTCCATTTGAAACTTTCTGTGGAGCTTGAGCAAAAGCAACTTAGAGCTAGAGGACAAGTTGGATTTCGATCGACACACTAGACCATTGACCACATTCTTACACTCTCGGCCATCATTGAGGAGGCACAACATTGCTCTTCAAAAGTTTATTGTTTCTTTGTAGAATTTGGAAAGTGTTTGACTTCGTTCCCAGAGAGGCATCGTTTTAGAGGCTTAGAGACATTGTGGTCCTCGTAGCCTCATCTCCATAGGGATTGTAGAGACAGTTGGATGCCTTAGCCCTTTTCTGTGACCTTTGTTAGTTGACGGTCAACCTGGGTCCTGGGTAATACCAAGGTCATGATCTTCAATGGGTTGAAGAAGCTCCTCTTGGATCTTCATTTCTTTTTCAGAGGTGAGGAGATTGAGATCAACAACACCTATACCTACTTGGGGGTACAATTCTAAGGACCTCGTTTCAATTTGTGACATGCTCTTCATCCCTAAGTCAACAAGGGCTATGGATCCTTGGCCCTTCTCAAGAGATAGTGTTTTCAGAACCATTTTCAAGAGATATCATGCAAGTTATCTCTCATGGACACCCTTATTTGACCCACAGTTCTCTATTGTTCAGAGGTTTGGGGACCTTGCTTGCTAGAGTTTGATTGGGCCTCAACAGAGAGAGTGCATATCCTCCTCCTTCGTTGCACCATCAGATGCAAGCAGACAATCTCTCAACCCATCATACTTGTGGAATTTGGTGCCCAACCCTTGTAGTTGGAGGTTGTGTTCAGCGTTGTCTCACTTCTACATTGCATTTAGAGCTTCCTTGACCTAGCAAAGGGATGAAACCGATATCCATGCTTGGATTATTGTTCATCAAAGTGCATTGCCTCATCCACAGATTTGAGTCACTCTTGTTGTTGGTATGTGGGGGTCTTAGATCTTTTAGAATCTATTGGTATTGTGATGGATCGACTTGCTTCGTTTAGATATTCCTTGGATGCACATGGCTACCTCTTGCCTACCAGGCAACAGATGAACAGTATTACCTGAGATTATGTCTACAAGAAGTTTATGTAGGTCACTTGGATCAACCCTTAAGGTGGGTTACATCTAAAGATGGCCTTCTACATTGAGCACTTCATGGGCCTAAGGGATGGGCTCATAGTTTTCCCCCCCTTACATCCTCTGCCATTGGGTGCATGCCCTTCATATTCCCTTGGGCTAGTTCAAAGTGGGTAGTCATAGAGTGGAGACAGATCACCAGATTGACCTATCAAACATGATCTTCTAGGTGTGCCACCTATGGGTGGATGAGACTGAGGAGCACTTCATTTTCCACTACCTCGTTTACTACGAGATTCGAGGGTAGTTTCATTGTCTTTTCAGGGAACTTCTTGTCAAGGAGCGTCAGACTCTGCCCATTTCTTTAGGTACCTCGACCAAAGATGTTTGGCCTTATACTTGGAGGAGGCCTTCTGGCTCTATTGCTCTAACATCCACTACCCACATCCACATCTCGGATCAACTTCCACTTGGTGGATCACTTCCTTTTTTATGGTGCTTCCATCTGCTAGGGGCACTGAGAGGCAAACAGATGGCGATCCCGTTTTTGGTCCTAGATCAGTGCAAACTCGAAGGACCGCATCCACTTCCACAAGACCCCAACAACATTGCCAATCTTGCCCCCATGCTAGGAGTTAGGTGATATCATCTAGATCACGATGACAGGTCCCTTTTTCCAGGCAACACATTACTCAGTCCAACTCCTCTTATAGTTCTTCCTCTAGACAAAGTTATATTTTGAGATTCATCCATTTGGTTTCGGATATTAGGAGAGATGGTTATAGCGGACCATGACAGGCTTAAACCATTTGTATCTTAGACCCTAGATCCATTCTCCATGTACATCTCTCTCCCGGATCGACTCTCCATCTTTGGAGTTAGCTTTTTGGGGTTTAGATTAGATTCATAATTTATTTTTTGCATCTTACTTTTTATAGGAGTCACTTTAAGTGCTCCCACTTTGTATTGACATCATTGTACCCAACAGTGCCATTAACCTACTTTAGTGGTCATTTGTTGGACATTAATAAAATTATCTTATCTTATCGTATTTGTTGAAGCTAGGAGATAGTTCAATGGGTAGGAGGTTACCTGCTCTATATCCTTTTGGAGTTGGTTTGTTCGTCACTATGATCATGTGCGGTTGGAGTTCTGGTTTGGCATGTTTGAATTGATCTTGAGGATATCTGTTAACCTTTCGAGGGGGAGGTTGAGGGGAGACATGGGGTCTCACCACTCTATGATCTGGAATACTCTAGAGATCCCCTTGTCTCTTGTTGCCTCGATCTTGCGAGGCAACATGAAAGTATGACATGATCCTCTTGGTAGTCTCATGACAGGTGAGACATGCAAGAATTGGGATTTGTGGCTAAGCATCTCTTTGAAGATGAGGGCTAGTCATCTTTGATTGTGATACTAGAAGAAAGTAGAGAGGGAGCTCCTCGACTCCCTATAGAGGTGGTGGTATTCCCCTTTGATCTCATAGTAAAAAGGACACCTAAAAATGAGGTGCATCTTTGTCTCCAGCTCCTAGAGGTGGCACATCTGACAGATCTTGTTTGGCTAAGGAATATGGTGATTAGTCTCCATTTGGAGTATGTGAGAGCCAAATTGGAGTTGGCCTAGAGGGATCTTGAGTGAATGCATCCAATGTCGACAATGATGCCATCCCGCAATTCCAAGAAGTTCTTTAGATAGAAAGACATCTTCGAGCCTAGGCTCTCCAGAGGTGAGGTCCAAGTAACTTGGATATACTATCTATAGATGTCCTCTCTAATGGCTTGATTTAGTTCCTGTCTAGTCGTTTAGAGTTTGCCCGACGTGTCTAGGGAGTGCCTGAAGGGGAGATGGTTATCAACTAAAGAAATTGAGAAGCCTTTGAAAACCAACCTTGTGCATGGCCTGTGGGGAAATCCTAGGCAAGGGCCTCTGAGGAGCATAGTGCAAGATAGGGGTACCTCTCTCTCTCCCAAAGGCAGAGTCATTGAAGGTCCTAACTCTATGTAGGAAAGGACTGAACGAAAGTGACCTCGAGGCGAAAGAGGTGGACTCTAAACTTCGCCTAAATAATGGGCTGGGGAATTATGTGTTTGCATCGAATGATGTGCTTGAGGAGTAGGGTTTGAACTCTCCCTATCCAGGTCTAGTTTATTTGTAGTGAGCCTGATCCCTAGATCTTTCAACCATAGAGGATTGTGGTTTTGATCATTTTCTCTAGGAGGTAAAGTTTGGATGAAATGTCCTGAAACTGATTGTAGAAACATTGTCTCTTGATGAGGGCTATGGAGCCGAGTCTGGATAGCCTATTGCATGCTAAAGTGAGGTCTCATGAACTAGACCCCCAAGTAGGTGTAAGATGTTGTGATCTCGATCTTTGCTCCCCAATTGTAGAAGTTTTAATCTTTTGGTTTTGCTACTTCAATGAGTTTCCCCAAGGTATCCCCGATAGCTTTTTGGGTTTCTTTGTCCCCAAAAAATCAGTGGCAAATGGGGAAGGTGAGCCCAGACAAGATGGCCTTTGGAAGTCCCTTGTCCAAAGTTACTTTCACATAGATGTGGGTACATGAGTAGTAACCGCCCTTTAGTTTTGTTGCTTCAATGAATTTCCCCAAGCTATCCCCAGTAGCTTTTAGGGTTTCTTTGTCCCAAAAAATTAGCAGCAAATGGGGAAGGAAAACCCAGACAAGAACTGAAGTGATTTCCTCTGTTGGGTTGAAATTAGGGGTCAAGTGATTGAGATACAGGCCCTGCGAGCCCATGAAGTATGGAATGGAGCAGAAAATCAGATCACGATCTTCTTTTGTCTGGAACAGAAATACAAGGAAACCCCTCCCATAAGCAAAAACAGGGAGTTGTCCTTGCATCTTAGACATCCAAGATTTTGAAATCCATTTATCAACAGATACGAGGCTAGAGCCTAGGCCATAGTCCAGTTACCCAGTAAACTTACCAACCAGGGTTTTGGACTCAGAATAGGCAAGGTGGGAGTGCCTTACACCTTCTTTACAAATTGATGTACAGGGGCTGATTTGAGGACTTTAATGCAACCATGAGTTCATCAATGGCTGGATCTGTATTCCTAGGCGTGTTGGATGAGCCTGCATCTGACAAAGGGCCCATCTCTGCCCTCTTCTGCTCATGGGTGAGGCTCCATGTGAATGCTTTCTCCGTACTGGCATCCATCCTCCATCAGTTGAAGCAGGTTCCAATGGCAGCGGTGGTAAGGCTAGGGTAACCCTAGTTGATGTCCTCTGCAGCGCTGTGTTTCTTCATCTCTTTCTTTGTTATTCCATTAATTTTGAATTTTGAACACAACAATATTTTTTCCTTGCAATAATGATAATTTTCTTGTCACCAAAGGCTCTAAGGATGAGTTTCAAGAGTGCTTCATTATCTCCTGCAAAATTAAGAGAGGATATTATTTTAAGAAGGGCACCTTGACTGGCTTGAATACAAGTTCCAGAATCTAAGAGCAAGGTTCTGTAAAGGTTTACAAGTTACAAATTCTTACTTTCCATGCAGGATCATGAAGACCTGTTGGACGGATAAAGTTTAAACTGATCCTAAACAGTGCTAAAATGCTGTGCTATCTTTGGTTGAATTTAGCATGTTCTGTTCTTGGGATTTTTGCCTAACGAAACATGCTTTGACCTACTTTTTCTCCAAGATCAGAGTTGTGCTCTTTCTCCAACGTTAGAGTTTTTCTTTCTTTGGAAAATGGGTGTGTTTCAGCCCCAAAAAACAATGCTTTTTCCTGCACATAGAAGCTGCACTAGGTGGACTCAAACCAGCACATACATGAATCACAAAGGGTGCAATGAACTAGGGCATGAAGGCACTCCTCAGGCTGAATGTAAGACCCAAAGAAAAACACTGTTGATAATAACGATAAGGCTGAAATGGATGCATGCTGAGAACAGTGCCCAAGTATGCCTGAAATAACCCACAAAAGTTGCCTAAAACAAACCCAGGAGAAACACCAGACACACACACACACACACA
>SNQJ01S0082218.1:33906-64742 GCA_010110895.2 Picea sitchensis
GTTAAGAACTTGTTTTTCCTCTTAAGAGGTCACAAGTTCAAATCCAGAGGGGGGTAGGGTATGTATACCTTCATAGACTTTACCAGTCAAATCGTTGGGCGAAGGGGAGTCCCTTGTCCCACAAACAAGGGGGTCTCATACACCAATTTGGTGTGGTGGCTTGGCCGTGACCTTAAAAATAGATTATTATTATTATTATTATTATTGATGAGTAGTTGAAACATGATTGGTACATATTTGGTACATGGTTGGATGAACTTGTTTATGGTACATGTTGATTACAGGTTGTTTGGTATAGTTTGGTGCATGGTTTATGCACTTGTTTATGGTACAGGTTGATTACAGGTTGAGGTACAGGTTGATGCATGGTTCATGTTTATTGGTACAGGTTTACAATGATATATCTCATGGTTATAGTGTGACAGTGGTTCCATCATTCTACTTCTACTTCAGGGCGATTGGACGGGGCAAGGACAGGTGGTTGTAGCCGGAGAACATAGGGGATTGTAGCCTCGTTTTGGTTGTAGCCAAAGAATAGGGGAGTTGGAGCTTCCTTCAGGTTGTAGCCTGAGAAACAAGGGGGTTGGAGTCTTCTTCCAGTTGCAACTAGAAAAAAAAGGAAGTTGGTGCTTCCAATGAATGTAATTTTTCAAGACATATAAGCAAAATTATTCTGAGGTTTTCTCCCACTTTGGGTTTCTACGTAAAACACTGGTGTACTGTGTATGTGTATGATTGTTCATCTGTTCATTTCTTATTTACTCTGCAGTTATTGGATGATAATGCTACATTGATATAACACTTGGATTATATGGTTAAAAAGGATTAAATTGCTATATTATTGAGTCACCCCCTCTCACAGTAATCCAACAAAAGATCCATATAGGAAATCCTGTAGGGACTTTCCATGTCAAAGTTGTTCACATAACTTCAGATTTTCACAAAAAATATATATAATCTATGTTGTCCTAGTCCAAAAAGGCAAGTGAGCTAGCAATAGGACCAAGCCAAGATGTGGCTTATCATATAGTTTACATCAAATTCACGTGGAGATAGACAAAAATCCAAAAAAAAGACTTTTTCCAAGATTGAAACAGAGCTAGAAAAGATAGATGTGTTTCCTGGGACCCTCCAAGCCATTAAGCCAGTTGTAATAAGTGATTTTGCCTTCAGGTTTCAGTGATGATTGCTTTAATCATGTGTCCTCCTCCTTGTTTTGATCCATGTATATATGTTGGAAGTTGATCTCATGAAAATATTTAATTAAGTCCAAAATTTTGATTTTCCATCCCTTGATTGCATAAGCTTGTAGTCTACCTTTTTTTGTTAGCCACTCAATGACCACATTTGAATCCCCTAGAACCTGGAGTTTTTGTATTGATAGGTGGTTTTCCAGTGTCAATGTATCCCAAACACCCATAAGTTTTGTTTTTGTGTTTGTTCCCACACCACAATTCATAACCCATCTATAAATAGTTGACTCTAGTGTTTTTATTACACCCCTTCTCCATATTGTTTGCCATAAGCCCAAGCAACACCATCGAAACATGCAAGAGTGTTTCTAGCACGTTGAGAGATCAAACATGCATGATCTTGTATAGGTTTTGGGGAAACTTTTTTTCTTCTAAGGAGGCCAAGAGTTTTGGTAATCACCGAGAGGAAAGAAGGGGCATTATTTTCGAAAGTTGCAGAGTTCCTCTCTAGCCAAGTATACCAACAAATAAGGGTCGAAAGATATGTAATGTCAGATTTCTCCTTTATCCAGGATTTAAAAAAATATGACAACGAAGATCCTGTCCAAACTCCTTTGAAATTCAGGATTGTATTTAATCTTTCCCAGATAGATTTAGTGAAATTGCAACTTATGAAGAGATGGCTTATGTTTTCATTTTCGCTCTTGCATAATAGACATTGGCTTGGGCCTTCCCAGCCTTTTTGTTGTAGTATGTCCCAAGTTAATATCTTTCCCTTTGCTGCCAATCATATGAACAATTTTATTGTTAGTTGTAATTCACATTTCCAAAGGTTTAGTCTCCAACCATCAATTCTCGAGCAACCCTGTGTTGTAAGAGGATCCATGTAGATGTTCTTTACAGCGAGGTACCCTAAATGGTCGCCCCGTGTCCACATTAAGGAATCATCACGGTCTTGAATGGAAGCACTTGAGCTAATGAGGGCCAAATGGAAAATTTCACATTCTGCAGCCAGCGTTCCCATGAGTCCCAGGTCCCCAAATCTGTACCAACTGGTCTAATGTTCACTTGGTACAATGATGTTTCTAGCCTAGGAGAGTACATAAATATTATTTTGTCTTAAAAATGAAACAAGCTTTGGAGAAAGAAAGGATGTGTCACCCATTCCCAGGATGTTGTCTCTTCCAAGAGCAACAATATGTCCCAAACTAGGAATCCAACTAAGCCATTGAGTGATCAGGTGTATCTATTTTAGGAGGCCACTGCAGATTTTTGATACTACTGATAAGTTGAAAGTTGGTGATCTGAGCTAGTTTGTAATAGTGGTTGAAGGTATATATTTCTCTTTAATTACATCATGCCAAATGCCATCTCTCATTAAAACCCTCCAGAGTGTATTTGTTGCCAATGATTTACTGAAGTGGAAAATATTGCGGAAACCCCAACCTCCAAATTTCTTTGGTTTTGCTAGTGTGTCCCATCTGCAAAGATGGTAATGAAAATAGTCTATGTTTCCTCTCCAAAGGAAATTATACATTAAAATCTTGATGTTGCTTAAAATTGTGTTTGGGATGGTCGCTAATGACATCCAGTATACTGGCAGACTTTCTAGAGTAGATTTCACTAAAATAAATCGTCCCCCCAAAGATAACCATCTATTCCACCAGAGGTCAATTTGTTTTTCCATCTTTGACAACAACCAGCTCCAGTCAACACTTTTTTGCAGCCTTGTAGTCAAATAATAACCCAGATATCTAAGACCAGTAGATAGTTCTATAAATTTATAAGGGAGAGTTGTCCTATATAGAGCTAAGTCCACATCCGATAACCCTTCATAAAGAACATTTGATTTTTGTTCATTGACCTTTAAGCCCGATGCTTTGCAGAAAAATTTAATGATTCTATCAATTTATACCATTCATTAATAGTAGCATTTGTCATGATTAAAATGTCGTCCACAAAGAAAATGTGAAGGATCCTTATCATTCTAGATACCTTTATGCCCGCTAGCTTCCCTGTCGCTTTGATTTCTTTTAATATTAAGCTAAGATCCTCCAATACCAATATGAACAATAGAGGGGATAAAGAGCATCCCTGTCGTAATCTGTGACTGCTTCTGAATAAGTTCGTAGCTTCACCATTTATTAATACAACAAAAGTTGATGTAGAAACACAACTCATAATCCAATTGGTGAATTGTAACCCAAAACCCACTTGAATTAAGATCATCCTTAGCAAATCCCAGTCAATACAATCATATGATTTTTGTAGATCCAACTTCAAAATAAGTGATTTTTTTCTCTTTTTTTTTTTTAATGTTGTGGAGGCATTCATGTGCAGTACCAATGGCGTCATGTATATGTATGCCCTTCAGAAAGACAATTTTTTCTGCAAAGAGTGATCTGGACATGATCAGTTTGATACGATTTGTTATGATTTTTGTAATTAATTTGTAACAAAGGTTGCAAACAAAAATGGGTCTGTAATCATCGAAGGTAGTCGGCTTATTTGTTTTTGGGATAAGGGAAATAACAGTTGAATTAAAGCCCCCTGCAATCAGTCCTTTCTTCCTCGATTCCTCGACCATCTTTAAGAGGTTGGCTCCCACTAGATCAAAAAAATATGTGAAGAACTCGATTGTCTAGCCATCGGGCCCCAGACTCTTATCTTTATTAAACAGAGATAAAACCTCTCTCAATTCATCTATGCTGACTGGGAAATGTAGGGTGATTGCTTCTTCATCATTTACCAATCGGGAGAAGAGTCCAACTAATATGACTTGTTCTGTTGTTGTTTGTTGTTCCCGTGCCTTGAAGAAATTACTGAAATAATTCACTGCCTCTTCTTTTATAACCTCTTGACTAGTGTGACAAATCCCATTAGTATCTAATATCTCCCATATATGCTTGCAATTTCTCCTGTAACAGGCATATTGGTGAAAAAACTTAGTATTTTGTTCTCTGCTTTGTATCAAAATCTCCCTACTGTGATGCATCCACAATTCTTCTTTTGCTTTTAAAATATTATTCATTTATTGTTCCAAGATACTTAGGTTTAGTTCTATATCCTTGGAAAATGCGCCTTCGGCCCGAAGCATAAGATTTTCTTTAATCTATGATTCCAACTTCTCTAACTTCAATATGTTCTTGTCGTTTCTATCCCTGATCCATTTATTTGTCTTTTTTTAAGGTCCTTCAGTTTCCATATAATTCTACGTTGTCTTCCTCCTTCAGAAAGCTATTTTGGATTAGTCCAAAACTTATGAACAAGGATATTGAAATCCTTTTCAAGTGGCCACTAAGAATTAAGTTTAAAAGGATAAGGTTTGTAGATAACATTGATCTATAGCTATAATAGAACTGGTGTGTGATATGAAACAAAAGGGTATTCCACCCAGGAACGGTATAATCCTACACCAGATAATAGCTCTTCAGAAACATACAATCTATCCATTTGTTTAGCAATCGAGCTAGTTCTAGTTCACCCATTTCTCCAAGTTGGGACAACTATGTTCGATTGGATATCAATAAAATGTTTGGATTGAAAAAGTGTTTTGAAATACTCTGCCAATGGACTTGCTTGTGCAAATCCTCCCCATACTTCGCCCGTTGAGACCGTAAAATTCAAATATCCTACAATGATCATGTTTTTGTGTGAAAGAAGACCACTGTCAACCACAACATTCCAAAACTTCTTCCTCTCCACACACGGGCCATAAATTTTTAGTATAGTGATCTCCCTTTTGCTTGCAATGCACATCCCTGTCAATAAAATGCCACCAATAGAGAGGTAAGGTATCAAATCAAGCTTGTTAGGATCCCAAGTAACCAAAAGAGATCTTGAGGTACCAATCGAGTTAACAACACAAGAGACCTAGGAAGGATGCAAGCCATTCATGAAAGATCTAGCTTTATGTTCATGTACCAGAGTTTCTTGTAGAAACAATATATCCGAAAGAGTTTTATCCAAAAGCTGATGAACATAGGTAGTTTTTAGGGAGCCCCCTATCCTTCTAAGATTTAAGGAGAGAAAAATTATTATTTCACCCTTTCTAGGGATTTCACCGCTCTAAGTGCCCCACTATTAGTGGCAGGAGGAACTGAATCTAGTTGTTTGGAGGTCAAGGCTGAAGATTTATTCCTTGCACTTCAGGTTGTTATAGGAGATTATTCAATGCCTAGGTCTGGAGACCAGGCAAATTCCTTTCCAGTCCTGTCAACACCTTGTCGGGAAGTACTGGCTTCCCCACCCCGAGACAAGTTTTCATACACAAAGTTCCCCAAATAAGAAAGTAAAGGGACAACAGAGGTGGGGTTGCGAAGGTAAGGAATCAAGAAATCTAGCACCTTGTTTAGTGAAGAATCAATATCCTTTGTTTCAGGACAACCAGACAGAGTAACAGGGTTCTCGTGAGGGTTGAAGGTCAAAGACTGGGAGGAAACCGATTGGCTAGGGTCCACCTGATCAATGGAAGGAGCTGAACCAGTTCCTATGACAACTAAATGTTTGGGGCTCCTTGAAGTTTCAAGGGTTTCAACACCCAAAGGTGCTACAATAATGGTATCCTTTTCCACTTGCCGGTAAGACCCCCCAACAACAGGACTAGTAGATTCTAAAGCCGACATAGTATATCTCTCCTCATTCATTGTATTCTATTTTAACCAGCCAGATGCGTCCAAAGTCTCATTTTCCCAAAAATTTAAAGTAGAAAAAAACGCAGGACAAATGTATCTTAACTTACCCTAGAGACTCTCAGTTTGTGTCGATGGATTGGTGACCTATCGTTAAGAAAAGGAAGGCCCCGAAACCGTCTATAGCTTCATCAAGGGAATATTTATATAAATCTTTGTGCATCTTCGTGTCCTCTAGTTCATCTACTGCAACCCAGCCTTTACAATCCTTTCAAAGGTGTCCAATGCTATGGAAGATGCTACATCCGAAGGGTATGTCGAGGTAATCAAGCCTCTGTAAATTCTTACAACCTCTCCAATCAATCTCTAAAACATCAGGAAGCCCATTGTGGATGTCCATTTCGACCAAAACCCTTACAACTTTTCTAACTGGGGTTGTAAGGTTCTGTTTGTCCACAAAGATAAAAGTGCCAAGTGTATTCTCGATCTCCATGAGTGCACCCTCATTCCAGAGTTGGATGGGTAAGGTCGGCAAAAGCACCCACAAATGGCACATCTGGAAATACTCAGTGGCTTGGTCAAAAGCTACTCTCCATCGCTTTAACATGAGGTTGTTGCCTCCCATAACCCACCGACTTTCCAAAAGGGTAGACAAGTCTTCGGGGGATTTGCAGATGAAGCCTAACCAACCCTTTGTTAGGTGTAATATCTATGGAACGTAAACTAACATAGGTACCCAATGTTGTTCTACCCAAGCCTGTAAAGAGACCTTGCAGAGATGCCTATATGAAACCCTGCCCACTAACCCACATAAAGCCATCCTTACCACCTCTTCGAGCCCCACATCCAACCCTAGTACCATCTTCCAGAAAACTTTGTTGGATTTCCACTGCCTTTGTCTGCTCCCGGAAGGACTCACCAACTTAAACTCCCTTTTCTATGTGCCTAGAGGAGCAGTCTCCCTTTGTAACTCAAATGCATTGTTATCATACGAAACCTTCGCAGTAGGATGAGAATAATCCGAAAGTTCAGGGAGAATACCAGAGTTAGTGGGTGGGTGGATTTTAATGCTTTGTGGATTAGACCGATAAGTTGTCAAGTCACCAGAGGGAGAATTTAAGGTAATAGTACCATTCCCCAAGGAATCGACAGTGTCATAGAGGCCAACCCGCTGCCAAATGATCTCGTATGTATCCTTCATAAGTGTGTCGATGTCTTTGGTTATGTCATCCTGACTAGGCATGTCTGTAGAAACCAACCACATGGGCTCCACTGAGAGTTCTTTACCAGAGGAGTCAGGACAAAACTCAATAACTGAGAAATGTAGTGGAGAGAAGTTGCCTGGGTTCCATGGACCATAAAGAGTAACATTAAAGCTAGTGAGAAACAAGCTCAGTAACCGAGAAAGTAAGTGGAGAGGAGATGACTAGGATCCAGGGTCCATTTAAAGTAACATTTAAGTCGCTACACAGGAGGAAGTGAAGGAAAATAACGAAGGAGGTGAGAGGCAACCTTACTACATCTCTACACAACCGTACGTTGGGTGAAAACTTTGTAACTAGAATAAACCAATAAAACATAACCAAAAAAATCCACTGACACATAACTCAGAAAGGAAGGAAGAGGGATAAAACGTTGAAACCCGGTCCTGTCTTTGGCTCCTTGCACAGATGTCCGCCATGCCTGGGAGTTTGAACTTTTTCAATATATCCATTGCAAGGGAGGTTGCTCATCATAGTGCTCATCATGACCTAAATCATGATCTCAAATGATCTTCCCAGATGTTGAAAATACACTATGCCTTGAGCGATCGATGTTGATGTCTCTTTAGGCCCAAGTCAAATGAGGAGATGTAATTGTTATTTTTTCATTCGATAAATGAATTGGACTTTGTTATTTTAGTGCATGTTATTCTATATTTCCTTACTTAATCATTCCCTTCTCATTTTCTAACTTTATGTTTTTCTATATTTCCTTACTTAACCATTCTCTAACTTTATGTTTTTCTATATTTCTTTACTTAACCATTGTAGCGAGTATTCGGGATAGTGAATTGAGGAACGAGTGTATGCATTTTAGGACTAGTTTAAAGATAATTTAAGTAGGGAAATATATATATTACTCAATAAAACAAGTAATTCTAATTTCTAAAATAACAAGTTTGATTCTAATTTCTAAAATAACAAGTTTGAGTAAGGTTCTTTGTATGAATAATAAAGAGTACGATTCTTTGTATGAATAATAAAACCATGAAAAAAAGTGTAGATATAAGAGAAGAACCTACCAAAAAGGGGAATCTGAATTATTCTGTGGATTATTCGCATTACCAAATATATAATTCTTATGTAATATTTAATACATGTTTTGGTGTTTAATTGATGGGTGATTTTATTTGTGAGTGTTGGTGTCACGTAGTTATTTGTTTTGTTTGGATATGGCTGTTCATACCCCATAAAACCATTTAGGTATTTCTTCCAAACCTTCTCATTTATACGGGAAAGCATAGTGGATGAGTGGAAATACTCCTCATTTATAAGGTAAAGCATAATGAAAGAGTGGAAATACTACATCCTCTCTTGAACAACTAATTCCAAACTATAATTATTAATTAATTATAAGGAAGGTATTTCTTCCAAACCTCCTTATTTATATCATTTATATGGAAAAGCATAGTGGATGAGTGGAAATATTACATCCTCTTTTGAACAACTAATTTCAAATTAGGATTATTAATTATAAAAATTATTATTTATTAGGATTTTTATTTATTATTGTCATAAGTTTTCAAGGATGAAAAACATAAGTTTATGATTCTTAATTTTTTAACATTTTATTTATTAAAATATTTTTAAGATAGGGAAATACATTATAATGATTATTTTATGATTCACTTTTATTCACTTTCCTTTTAAAGCATGGAGACTTCGAAGAACTAAGATACAATACAAAATACTCTAATACTTAATCTATGATGACTCCATCTTTATATATAACTAATATAATTCATAAGAAATATGTATTTAAATAATAAATTAATTAAAATAATAATAATAAATAAAATAATTATTAAAATTAAATAAGTAAAATTTAAAAAAAAAAATTAAAGTTACAAATAAAGTGGAAATAAAATAAAGCTAACTAAAAATACTTTAATACTTAATCTATGATGACTTCATCTTTATATATAACTAATATAATTCATAAGAAATATATATTTGAATAATAAATTAATTAAAATAATAATAATAAATAAAATAATTATATAATATAAAGTAAAAATTAAATAATAATTAAAATTAAATAAAGTGAAATTTAAAGGAAAAAATAGTCAAAATTACAAATAAAGTGAAAATAAAGTAAAGCTAACTAAAGCTACATTATTGAGTAAATATAAAGGATATTTTTTCAACCATCAAATGGAGTCTATGCATGGATACAATGGACGAGCCATTATTTAATACACATTGTAAAGATTATGAGGATCATTTTGGGACCTTTGAGGATCATAGAGTTGTATAAACTGCTACTATGGTTGGCCACCTCCATGGCATATAGAAACCCACCCAATCATCATAGTCAAAGGTTTCTCGATGACATTGGTGTGTCTTTGACTTAGCAACTTCCTAAGTGTATGAATATATAAATGAGAAAACCCATGAAACAAGTTAGCATAATTTTGTTGATTGATGGCTCAAAGGATCTTAGTCAAGGGTTGGTTGGGAGAGGATGCATCCCCCAAGCCTTGTTGTCCATTGTTGGTGATTATGTAATTGTATTGTTGTATCTAGAACATATTCACTATAAGGAAAGTTTATTAATATATTCTCTAGGTAATATTATTTAGTCCAGCCTACATATTTAATGCATACAATTGTTATTTAATGTTATTTATGATTTAAGCTCTATTATTTATGTTTATTTTGTTGGTTAACTTAGTTGGTTGTAGTGCTCTCATCTACTTTGACTTTATTTGACCGATGTGTTCTTATTATTTGAGGGCATTCAGGCTACAAGAATGACCTAGTTGATTGATAGATACACTTTTGGATGATGTGATCTAGATAATTTGATTTTGTTTGCTCATGACTTATGTTTTGCTATCCATGTGATGATATGAGGTAATTGGATTTTGTTATATGATGTGATGATTTGTTTTTATCATATGAGTAGGTTGAGATGTTGTATCATGAGCTAAATGTGTGTGCATGTATAAGAGCCATATAAGTTATATGAAATTTTAAAATTAACTGATGCCATGGGATATTGAAAATGAATGGATGTTTATATGATATAATTTAATATATAATGTTATGCTACATATGGTTTGTCAAGTGTGATAGGAAGAACCACAAATGCATATGGACTCTAGATTGAGTCGATATATGTGGACCCAAGATGGCATCAAGATATTAATGAGTGTACTATGTATATTGTTGCTTATTGTTTATTCATGATTATTGGAAAATACTATTTGATGTGTTTGTCTCGATATGTGTGCAAAGACATGAATAATAATTGTCAATTAAACTTACACATGAGCTAAGGGTTGTATGAAAAGTTGTAACATGATGATGACAATTAGGAGGAGGCGTTCTAGGTTGCTTATTCATGCTTACTATCCCTCCTACCATGTAATAAGTTCAAAAACATATTTTTTTTGTTGGAGGTTACACATTGACATGAGCATAGGCCATATATTTGGTCACTCATGAGGTTATATTGAAGGGTGTGCAATAAGGTGTCAATCCTTAGTCTTCATTGACTATTAATCTCTCAGCAGATGTAAACGGGTTGGGTTAACTAGGTCCCAACCGTGACACAGGTCTCCCCACCATGAAAGTGATACTTGAAGAGCCTAATTCATCTTAGTTCCTCCCTTGGTATCATGGACTTTAAGAGATTATATGATATATCTAGCTCTTGGTTTATGGAATTTAAAAAGTTTTAGAGGGTATGTCTAGCTCTTGGTTTAGGGTACTTGAAGAGTTGTAGTGATCACGTTTAGCTCTTGGTACCGAATACTAAAAAAGGATTTAATTTAACTTGGTTTCATCTTTGGTATTCAATTTAGTTTTTTTATGTGTATACTTTGGGATAAAACTATCATTTGACTTGTATAATTATTTTGGCATAAAGAAATGAAAAAAATGTGTTTACTATTTGATTAGTAATGTAGATATATACACATTTTATAAAAAGGGAAAAGTAAGATTAGACTCACCTTGATATTCAAAAACAAAGTATTTACAAGTTAGAAATAAAAGAAAGACAGTGAAATTTAATTAGAAGTTTTATTTAAATAGGAAATTTAGGAATATTGTGTGCACCCACTCAATTAGGAAAAATAAAAAGACTGAAGGGAGCATCCAAGATTATAAATAGGAAAGATAGCTAGAAGGTGGTGAATAATATCTATGTATTTTTTAAATTAATAATTGTGAGTGGAGGTGACGTGAAAATTATGCATTTTGTATTGAATATTTAACATTTTTCATCAAAATGGTGAGAGTCATGAGCCTCAAAGTCTATATAAGAACAAAGGGTTGGGATAGAGAGCTCATATTTTTGTACTCTAATGCTGGAAGGATGTCTGGATTCTCAAATTTTTCATAGTGAAATGGTTGTGAATTTGGTCTCAAGAATGTGCTAGTACTACGGAGGTGGGGTACCTCAAATTCTTTGGAGGAGCCACAAATTCTACTTGCTATTTTTTGCACCCTTTTCATACAATCTATTATATCAAAAAGATTATAAGGGAAGAAGAGTTCCCTAAGGATATCGTAGGGTGGTAAACATGTAATCTTCTCGAATTGGTAATTAATGGACCTTGGAGTAATTTTATGAAGGATCCTCTTGGAGAAGATTGGAGCTAAACACCTGACAAGGAGGACATATATAACCATTTGGAAAAAAGAAAAAGAAAAAGAAAAAGATTATAAAAGAAAAAGAATAAGAATAAACAAAGAAAGAAAAAGAATGAAAGAGGAAGTAAAAAACAAACAAAGAAAAAAGAGAAAAAAAAAGTCCAATCGTTTGCAAATCTAGTTAAGTATACATTTATGTTTTAATATTCAAAAAATTTACTTAAGGTTGTGAGTTTCTAAATTTGCATGTAAATTATTTTCTTGTTATGGAAGTTAAAAACTCCATTTAGAATCACTAATATGGTCTCCCATGCAATATGACCCTCCATAGGAAACCCTTGATCATTTGAGAAATTATTAGATTTTCTGGAAAAACATTTCATATATTTTTCTGTAGGGATAGAGATGACCACGACTTGCTTTAGGAAAACTAGCTAATAGTTTACAACTATCCATTAACAAACTAGCGGTTGCATCCCATAGTGTCATGTTACTTTCCAGTACAAAACTTGGGTTTTAAGGGAATTTGAGGGGAAGTTTTCTAGGTTTTTCACCTAGCACATAATGTAATAAATATTTGTGATAAAATGTGTTAAATACATTTTAAATTTTCCCTTGTATTTCTAAATAGGATTTTTTATTGCAAGAGAAACATTTAGTGGAATATATTCTTGGCTTAGTTTTACTAGATTATTGCATATTTATTGGTGTAGAGCATATCATTGTAAAGGACCAAAAAGATAGTTGGAATCTTATTAAGATGAAGAAGTATTACTTTCAACTATCAAATTATTTGTATTTGAGAGAAGTTTAGATATTTGAAAAAAGTTGTGTTACACAATTGAAGGCATTGTTAGTTTCCCTATAGAGAAAATTTGTGATTCTACCATATAGAGGAGAAAATAACCATGGAATGAACTACAAAGGTTGAGTCACTTTGGATTGGAATTTGTATTGTTGATTGTGTAATTGAGAATATTGAACTACACTTTGGTATATTGTAGTAATTATATTTCATTAAGACATTTATTTTAATTATATGAAATTGAATTCAAGAATTTGTGTTTGTAGCATTGCCTTGAATATCGTTGAATGATTCTAATGCATATATTTATGATGTGATATAAAGTATTTATTTATATAAAAAAATATTATGCATTTTGATAAGTTGCTTGTGATATAGGTAGACATATGTGGCCGCCCACCTCTTGCATTAACTCAATGTGAGTCTCCATCCTTGTAGTTTTTTTTTTATCTATAATGCTTTTTGGTCCTAAACATCCGAGGCAAATTTAAGGCCTTAAATGATGTTTTTTGTCCATTTAGGGGCTATGGGTTGTGATTCCATGCCCAGATATGCTGACAATTATACTTCTTAGTTATATATTTCCAATGGGCTATTATGCACCCCAAACATAGATTGTATGCAAAAGTTGCACCCTCGATAAGTTGACGTGTCAACTAACCACCTTAGGGCTCACAATCCTTTTGGCACTTCATCTCCTAGGGTTAGGGTTTTTTCCTCTTAGGTTTAAGTACTTTATGTTAAAAGGACATTTCAGCTTCTTGTAATGGCTACTTGCAAATTATCATAACCAACACCCCTCTCTTAAGAGATAAGCTACCACCATTATAGCTAGTTTATATTGCTTTGCATTTCACAGTGTTTTCCTATTTCATTTATTAATAGAATTTGGTTCTCACTATATTAGAGTGCTCCCTACAATATTTATATGTGTATGTTTCCATTCATATTCCTACCTTTCATTTCATTCTTTGTACAATCTAGATCAGTCGTATCAAAAAAATATATTCTTTGTTGTTTCTCAGTGCATGGCCCTAATGAGGTTAGGGTATAGAGAGTTGGGTCTTGAACTAATTTCTCTTGGAGAAGACCACTATCACTGGCCCAAGTGACCCGCCATGGCGAATGAAAAGAGAGATGATAGAGTAGGATATCTTAATAAGTTGTTGCTCGAGGAATCTCTCATGCGATAGAGGACTGAGATGATGGAAAATTTCACCCAAATCCTTTGACGACTGCTAATGGTGGTTGAGAAATCTTCAACAAGACACCATTTTGGAGTTGTGTCACCCTTTAAGGTACAAGTTGAAATTACTTTATTTGAAGTAAATATAGATGCAAATGCTTTGGAGAAATGGTTAAATTTGTTAGAGGGTTATTTCTCTGTTCAAAATTTTCATACATTGAGAAGATCACTTTTACACTCTTTAAGGTCCTTCCCCATGTCAAAGATTGGTGGAAAGGTTATTGGGAGATCCATGATGAATATGATTCTAAAAAATTTAGGAAAAAAACCACTTGGGTGGATCTTGTTGGTACCCTTGAGGATGAATTATTCCATGTTGGAAACTATGATTACTAGTACATGAGATGGAAAACTTTGTGTCAAGAAATAGACCAGATGGTGCCAATGTCTTCCATACCTTGCACTAAAATTTAGGTATCAAAGACTTTGAGCGACACTTGATTTTGAGGTACCATAGTGGCCTACATAGGTACATCCAAATAGATATGGATTTCTTGGAAATATCTTCATTGGTAGTTACTTATTGATATGTTATCAAAATTGAGAGAAATTTAAGTAGAGGAAAAGTGAGATTTTGGGTCTTCAAATATACCACAATAAAAGCATGGTATAGGTGGCCCCAATTCACAGAAAAAAGGATAGATCAAGGAAATCCAACCTCAAGACAGCTAATCCAAGACAAAGGAAAAATGTAATACCCTAGTTTGATCCCAATATTGTAAATATATTGTACATGTGATACTTAGGACGGTGAGCTAGTATGTTTGGGCCGAAGCATCTGTATATAATACTTAGGATGGTGAGATGGTATGTTTGGTCCAGATCACCAGCATATGATACTTAGGCTGGTGAGATGATATGTTTAGACCGAAGTGCCTCCAAATATGATTAAAGGTCGAAGAGCCTATATTATAAATTGTACATATGCACTAATTACTAAAAATAACACTACAAGTGCAGACCAAGGGATGCATAGAGTATGGGGGGATAAGACTCCACGAGTGGGAAAGGGGGCTAAAGGCTAGGTAAAAGGGAATAATCCAAATATAATATAATAATTCTCTAATCCTTTATGCATGCTTTATAAATTAAGATCCTATGTAGTGAAAAAGGGGGGCCCATAAGTGCCATTGTCAAAAAGGGCACATGCATATTTAAAGGAGGAATTTAGTATAATTATTCATTCCATTCTTACCATGATGGCTACAAGAGTTTCTCTGGAGGATATGGTGACCCGTACTATGGATTTTATCCTGTGGATCCTAGGTGGATTTAGGTGTGTGTACCCTTCTTCTTGGGCTTCCTTGGGAAAGGATGGAGCCTTGGAGGGAGAAGTGTCGGGATAGGTTCCCTGGTGTGAGGCTTGAAGGGTACCTAGAGACCTCTGAGGGTAGATACAACACGTACAACCATAATGCTCTAAGACTTCCTAACTAACCTGTGCTAGAGCCCTGTAAGGGTAGTGGTGCAGCTCAAGGGACAGTGATGCAGGGGAGAGGACACACTACTTTGGGTTGTGTAGGTTTATGGGGAATGAGAGATTGTAGGTTGGAGTGATGCTGAGGTTTGGTACCTTGGACTAGACCTTGTTGGTACTGAATGTGGACCATATATTTTTTAGGAGGCCCTTTTCCTTGGTGGATTAATAGCCTCAACTTGGGGGTGACTCAGTGCTAAGAGATTATAAACAATGTGGTCTATGGTTGGGAGGAACGTCTAAGGTCTGCGATTAGCCAGTGTTTTCAAAAAATATAAGTTTCATGTGTATTTGTTGTTACATTGTGCAATTATGTGTTAATTTGGTGTATTCTTATGGAATGGTTGTGTGTGTGTATTCCTGAATTGACATGTGACATGGGATAATATGGTATCGATACATAGTTAAGAATTTATGGGCAACTTTAGAGGGAAATTGTGAAAGTTCCAGTGCCTCGCCATCCCAGCAGGCATCAAGGTCATTGGGTACACTACAAAGTGGTATCAGAGCGTCAACTTCAAACATTAGACCTGCATGGGATAGAGATAGAGTGCAAAGGTGAAATTTCTAGTAGGTCTGTGAATTGTTTGATAAAATGCCAAAGAAAGATGTGATCTCTTGGAATGGGATGACTGCAATAACAATCATGAGGATTATGAGAACCTCTACATTGGGGACATTTCCAATATCGATTCACACACATATTCCCATCTTTATCCTTTTACAATCCTTCAATAAAGTGAAATTCCTCACTAGGTACCTTAAGAGAACATGTTTTAGCACCAATTATCCCTTTGATGAATTCCCAACAGAAGAAGAATCAACGATACTACAAGACCCCAAGAAGGGATCTGGCACTTTAGAGGATATAAACACAATGTGTAAGGAACTATGGCTCAAAGATGCATTGGACATGTTGCATTTCAATGCACAATGCAACATTAAGACATGAGCTAACACATACACTCACCTCCTTCATGATATATGCACAAAATGGATGCAATGAAGAGGCGATTAAGAACTTGGTGCAAATTAAATAAACCTTCATAAATCCAGACCGTATTACATTTTTTGTTACCCTCAACGCTTGCTCTGGTATTCCAACGACATTGGAATAGGGTAAGGAAATCCATGGGTTTCTGATTGGAAATAGTTTGTAGTCAGAATTAGATGTTAGGAACTTCTTGGTGAACATGTATGCGGAATGTCAGAGGATAGAAGATGCACACAAAGTGTTTTATATAATGCCTACAAGAGATCTCATTTCATGGAATACCATACTTGGAGGATGTGCACCGAATGGGGATAATGAACAGGCCCTGGAACTATTGTGTGAAATGTACGAAGCGGGTATGAAAGCTAATAATTTTACTTTCAGTAGTGTTCTTAGGTCATGTGCCGACCTAGCGGCATCGAAACAGGGCAAGCAGATCCATGGCCTCATTGTCAAAATTCAATATGAGTCAAATGTATTTTTGGGGAACGCCCTCGTTACAATGTATGCTAAGTGTTGCAGTCTCGAGGGTGCACACATTGTATTTGAGTGATCCAGGATCTTTTCGTCGGGTGACTTATTAAAGAATTGCATAAAATGAGCATAAACAAAAGTACAACATAAAGAAGGAAAAAATCAAAAGGGAAAAGACATAATCATGCAATATGAACAAAAATAACTTGATAACAAATTTCTTCCCTGGTGGACTACGTCTCCGGGTCATGTTCTCAAATGGGTAGGTCTTTTTTTATTAACTCCACAAAAGAATTGGGCAAAATACATAAGTATACCTCATTGTGGAGTTAAGCCATAGAATATTTTCTCAGATCAGAAAACTAACACCACCACTACGTTCATGGCGTCGTTTTACCTAAAAATGTCTCTCTCCACACCTTAATCTGAGTCGGACACTTTTAGGCCCCCAAGACACCCTGCCTCGGTTTTTGTGCCATTTCTCCTGCAATAAATCACGAACAGATCTTGAAATTCGTGCCAAAATCTAGAAAACTGTGCAAAAATACGTACTATATGGATGTGCTCATCCTGCCCCTTCTCTGTGCTCTTGTGTCCCGAATGCACTGTTGAAGCCCCTTATATACAGGTTTATGGGTGGTTATGCCATAAGTGCATGGTTGGCATGTTGGTTAAATTGTCTAAATTTAGGCCTTCAGTTTGGCAGAGGTCCCGAGATTGAATCCTGTGGACTCCCCTTTTTAGTATGTGGTTGTAACAATGTTGGCACGCTCGCCAAAACTGATAGAGGTTACAAACTGACAGAGAAAATGGCGAAGGTTACAAACTAGCGAAGAAAATGGCGAAAATGCTATATTTGGAGGTGGTTGAGTTAAGCCTCTAGGAGGGCAGAATACTATAGCATATGGCACAATAGCATGTGAACAGGGGATGGGCCGAAGGCCTAGCCCCTCCCTTTGGCACCTTAGTTCAAAGTTTAAATTTAAATAATAATTAAATCACATTACAAACAAGAAAAATTGTATGGTGTAATGGTTGGTGTGGATGTGTGGGGCCTTTCGGCTATTCGAAGGTCATGAGTTCAACTCTTGGGGAGTCAATACAATTTTTTCATATACTAGCCATTGGAGGGGTGCCATGTGGCAGCCCATGACTGGGCCACCTGGCACCATATAACTTGTCTAAGAAATGCCACTTGTCACCACATGATTCACCCATGAAACTGACATGTATCATCACTTAACTTGCCCACGTGTCTTCCATCCTTTCCATGTCATATTTCCAACTAGTTGTGCCACGTGTCACCCTTGCAGTGGTGCCACGTGTCACTTTGACTTTTGCCTTTTTGACCAAGTTTGATTTAACTTTGATTGCTTATAATGTTTGATCCGTAACTCCGTTTGACGAGCCGTTTGCACCATTAGAAATCTTACGACGCGCTCTTCACGATTATGTCATTTTCACTGAGTTTTAGGAACTTTGAATTTTTTCCCCTTTCTCTGCATGTTGAAGCCATTCTGAGCATTCTAAGTTGCTTATGTGCATTTTGAGTTACCTTAACCTTCTCTGGATCCTTTTTGGATCACGCCTTCCCACTGAGAGCTTTTTGGACCACCAAAAGATTTCATTAATCAACTGGTAAGTAAGGGAAGATTTCCCTCACCTTATCTTTCTCAATCCACTTTGCCTTGCTTGGATGTGTGCCCTTTAAGCCTTCTCGAAGATAATCAACATCACCCCTGCGTGAATTCCTCATCCTTATGTCCAGGATGATATCTTCTTGTAACTCATCCAAGTAGTTAGGTGAAAACTTATCAACTGAAGGTATTGAAACTTCCTCATCCTGATCCATGATCATGGGAGGCTAAAAAAGTTTCAAGTTCTCTACGTTCACAACTAAATAAATCTGCATATAAGGTGGAATATCTAAATGAAAAGAATTAGTGTTGTTTTTCTCTAAAATAGTGAAGGGTCCATATCGGATGGGCTTGAGTTTCTTACCTTCACCCTTCAATTGTTCCTTGTTGATATAAATCCATACCCGATCTCCAACCTGGAACTGATGATCAACCCTGTTCTTGTCATATCGAGCTTTATACTATGCTTGACTCTTATCCAACTGTTCCCTGACTTCTTGGTGTATCTGTTGAATCCTTTCGATGAACTTGCAGGCTCTATCTTCTGTTCGTTCTTTATTCACATCAACATCTCTCCCATACATCAAGTCAAAAGGAACCTTTGGTAGGTAGCCAAAAAAATTCTCAAAAGGTGAACTCTGAGTGGCTGAATGTAAAGCTCGATTATAAGCATGTTGTACATAAGGTATATGTTCATCCCATAATTTAGGATGCTTGTTGCAGTAGCCTCGAAGCAAAAGTACCATTTTTTTGTTTACCACCTCTGTTTGTCTGTCGGTCTGTGGATGAAAAGCAATGCTCCTCTTCAATTTGGTTTCCATCATTCTCCACAGGCTAGTCCAAAAATCCCCAAGGAATCGAGTATCTCGATTCGAGACAATGGACGTGGGTAATCCAAAGTGAACCCAAACATGCTGAAAAAAGAGATTAGCAGTCTGCTCAGCAGTGATCTTCTTTTTACATGGCATCAAGATACACATCTTGCTGAACCTATCCACTATGACATACAAATAATCATGACCCCCTCTAGTCATGGGTAAACACCCTACAAAATCCATGGAAATTCTTTCCCTTGGATGGGATGGAATAGGAAGTGGTGAGTATAGCCCCAATTTTCTATTAGTGGGCTTACAAGTAGAACACATCACACACCTCTTTACATATTTACTTACAATTTCTTTCATTTGAGGCCAATAACAAAACCTCTGCAAATGAGTCATAGTTTTTCCTACCCAAAAATGCCCAGACACAAGAGAAGTATGAGCTTCGCGTATTATATGGACTCGTTCACTTGTAGGAATACATAACTTCCCAAGATGATAGAGTGACTTTCGTTGCAAACAATTGTTTTCTACATGTGCACCATGGGTTAGCTTCTCATATACTTCTTTAAAATCTTCATCGATGGCATATTGTTCTACATAGCTATCATGATATAAAGAAGTATTCTTCAAAATAATAGAAGTTGCAATAGGAGGTCTAGAAAGCATATCGGCTACCTTGTTACTTGTACCCTTCTTGTACTTGATTACGAAATGAAATTGTTTTAGAAACCCCATCCACCTATAGTGTTGAGATTGATGTAGTTTGGTTTGTGCTTGAAGATACTGTAAGGATTGGTTATCTGTATGTATAATTGTTTCCTTCCGTAACAAGTAATGCTTCCATTTCTTTACGCTTTGAACTAATGCATACAAATATTTATCATATGTAGGATAGTTAACAACATCTTGGTTAAAAGTCTAAGAGTGGTAACATATAGGATTATGATATTGCATCAATACTGCACCCATGGCGTATCCGCTGGCATCTATATCGATCTCGAACGACTTTTGAAGATTCAATAGTGCTAATAATGGTGTGGTACCGATCTTCTCCTTCAAAATGTTGAAATCTTTTTGTTGCTTTCCTTCCCACTGAAAGTGTTCTTCACACTGGTTAAGGCATGCAAAGGAGCTAAGATAAAAGAGATGACCTGGGCCTGATGACCCCTTGATCCAATAAGCCATGTACTTGCTTCTTGATCTCCATCATCTCCACAACTGACATTATGTACATGCCCACATTGGGCAAAGTATAATCCTGCTGAAGATGTATCTCATGTTGGATTTCCATCTTAGGAGGTAATCCATCTAGTTCCTGAAAAACATCATCATACTTGGAAACAATATCAGTTAATTCCTTTTTATGAGATGGATCACACCCTTGGAAAGCGTCGAATGTCCCGACATATTTCTCTTTGACGATCATGAGTACATATCTCTTATTAGTGGTTATGAGTCTTTTCATTTGCCTTGCACTAACAAGTGTCATATTTACCCTCATGCTGTGAGCTCTAACAATATATTCCACTCCCCCTTTAGTAAGGTGGTATTTGTTCTCATGACGAAAGAAGACTTCTTTTCTATGCCACATATATCAAGTGGTACAACATCTAAATCTACTTCGTCAATTAACTTTGAACCAATAACAAATCTGACCCTACATTGTTTGGTAACATTTAGTTTTGCTTTATCACATACCCAACCAAGAGGGTAAGGATTTGGATGTGGTTTCGTTTCAAGAACCATCTTCTTGATAAGTGCTTCAGATATCAAGTTTACTTGGGAACCCAGATCAAATAATGTATCTATCTTAGTATGTTTAGATACAACTCGTATATGAAATAACTCATTCCTCTTTCGTTCATCAATATGAGATTCATCACTGAAACTTGAACTAGCATGAAGATAATCTTTACCTTGTACTCTAACCACTGTGATATTTCCTTCATCTCCTGATTCGGAACCAAGATCTTGCTGCACTGTAGCAACAGTCTTTGTCCTCCCCTTTCCACCAAACTGTTTCAGTTTCCTTTCTGGATGCAGTTTCCAACAATGTTCTTCATCGTGACCGCCCTTCTTGCAATGAGTGCAAGATGGTTTTCCTCCTTCTCTTGTTACTGTAGTGGTCTTCTTGTCCTTCCTTTTGAACTTCTTGAAAGTCTTTTGTGGTAAATTGGAAGGTTTCTTTGTGGGATCTTCTTGAACATGTTTTCCCTTGTTCTCAAGGTGAGTGGCTTGCACACAAACTTCATCAAGACTAGTGGGGTTAAACAAGAGGAAAGTATGACGAATATAACTGTGAAGTGTGTCAATATACTTCATTAAAGTTTCATAAGAATCCAAAGGAATATTCAATGTTAGAGATTTCTTTCTAAATTCTTCTGTGAAACTTTGTATAGTCTGACCTTTACTCTGTCTCAAAGTTTGTCATTCCATCATAGCTTTATGTAAATACCCTAATGGATAGAACTGCTTCCTTATCTTTGTTTTAAATTCCAACCATGAGGAAAGAAGCATACCACACTTACTCATGTCTTGTAGCTTGCTCTCCCACCATACGAGAGTGGTGCCTTCCAACCAAAGAGAATCCAGTTGCACTTTAACTTCCTCTTCATCAATATGCTAAACACAACAATATACTTCAACCTGTCGGATCCAATTGCCTAACTTTTCAGGATTAACATCTCCATTAAACATAGATAAAGCAAACTTTACATCAATATTTAATAATGGTTTCTTAAAAGAGGCTTTATGGTTAGAATGTTGAGAGTGATGAGAATTCTCAGAGGAAGAAGAAATAGAACTTGAAGGCGAAGACAGAGGCTCATGAGGATCTCCTCTAGCCCCTTGGTTTACCGAAGCATCATCATCTGCATGTGATTCCTTTTTATTCTCCTTCTTCTTCATCCTCTTCTTATAATCTCCATACATTTTCTTGACCATGTCAGACATGCGATAGAAGACCATGTGAAAGTTGTTCTCCTGTTCATCATTCTTATCTTCTTCCATCAGAATGTATGACCAACTTCAGGATTGAATGTTTTAAGAGTTCCTTCACCATGCTTATGCTTGGCTCTAGTAAGCATTCATACTCAACAATTCGTCAGGTGACTTATTAAAGAATTGCATAAAATGAACATAAACAAAAGTGCACCATAAAGAAGGAAAAAATCAAAAGTAAAAAGACATAATCATGCAATATGAACACAAATACCGTGATAATGGAGTTCTTCCCTAATGGACTACGTCTCCGGGTCGTGCTCTCAAATGGGTAGGTCTTTTTTAGTAACTCCACAAAAGAATTGGGAAAAATACATAAGTATACCTCATTCTGGAGTTAAGCCACAAAATTTTTTCTCAAATCATAAAACTAACACCACCACTGCATTTGTGGCGTCGTTTTACCTAAAAATGACTATCTCCACGCCTCAATCTGAGTCAGACACTTTCAGGCCCCCAAGACACCCTTGCCTCGGATGTCGTGCCACTGCTCCTGCAATAAATCACTGAAAGATCTCAAAATTCATGCCAAAATCTGGAAAATTGTGCAAAAATCTGTATTGTATGGATGCACTCAGCTTGCCCCTTCTCCGTGCTCTTGTGTCTGGAATGCACTGTTGAAGACCCCTTATATACAAGTTTCCGGGTGGTTATGCCAATAATGCATGGTTGGCGTGTTGGTTAAATTGGCTAAATTTAGGTGTTCAGTTTGGCGGAGGTCCCGGGATTGAATCCCGTGGACTCCCCTTTTTAGTATGTGGTTGTAACAATGTTGGCGCACTCGCTAAAATTGGTGGAGAAAATGGCGGAAAGACTATATTTGGAGGTGGTTGAGTTAAGCCCCTAGGTGGGCAGAATACTAGTCATATGGTGCAATAGAATGTGACCAGGGTCTGGGCCGAAGGCCTAGCCCCTCCATTTGGCGCCTTAGTTCAAAGTTTAAATTTAAATAATAGTTAAATCACATTACAAACAAGAAACGTTGTATGGTGTAATGGTTGGTGTAGATGTGTGGGGCCCTTGGGCTATTCGGAGGTCATGGGTTTAACTATTGGGGAGTCAATAATTTTTTTTGCATATACCATCCATTGGAGGGGTGCGACGTGGCATTCCATGACTATGCCATGTGGCACCATATAACTTGTCCAAGAAATGCCACTTGTTACCACATGATTCGCCCATGAAATTGACACATGTCATCACTTAACTTTCCCACGTGTCTTCTATCCTTGCCATGTCATCTTTCCAACTAGATGTGCCACGTGTCACCCTTGTAGTGGTGCCAGTGTCACTTTGACTTTTGGCTTTTTGACCAAGTTTGACTGAACTTTGACTGCTTATAAATTTTGATCCGTAACTCTATTTGACGAGTCATTTGCGTTGTTAGAAAGCTTGCAGTGCGCTCTTCACGATTATGTCATTTTCACTAAGTTTTAGGAACTTTTAACATTTTCTCTTTCTTTGCCTGCTGAAGCCATTTTGAGCATTCTAAGTTGCTTCTATGCGTTCCGTGTTGCCTTAACCTTCTCTGGATCGTTTTTGGATCATTGAGGAAATGTTCAAACCAGATGTTGTTTCATGGAATACTATGATTGTAGGATATGTCCAGGAAGGGTGTAACATGCAAGCCCTTCAACTGTTTGAGCAAATATAGTAGGAAGGCATGAAGCAAAATCCATTCACCTTTGGCAGTGTTACCAGTGCATGTGAAATCCTTGTAACTCTAGAACAAGGCAAGTGGGTGGATATGTACATTGTGAAAACAGGGTTTGAGTTGGATTTTGTTGTGGGGAGTGACCTTGTTGACATGTATAAGTATATATAGATGCACTAAGGACAGTGCATAAATAAGGGGGAGGTGAATGTAATACCTCGACTTGATCTCTGGATTGTAAATATATTGTACATATGATACTTAGATTGGTGAGCCGATATGTTTGGGTTGGAGTTCCTATATCTAATACTTAGGCTGGTGAGCTGGTATGTTTGGGCTGAAGTGCCTACATGTGATACTTAGGCTGGTGAGACGATATGTTTAGGCTGAAGTGCTTGTAAATATTATCAAATGTCAGAGAGCTCATATTATAAATTGTACATATGCACTTATTAATAAAAATAACACCACAGTTGCAAACCAAGGGACAAAAAAGAGTATCGGGGGATAAGACTTCACGAGTGGGAAAGGGGGCTAAAGGCTGGGTAAAGGGTGATAAGCCAAATATAATATAATAATGTTCTTAGCCTTTATGCGTGATGTATAACTTAAGTTCCTATGTAGTGCAAAAGGGGGGGTCATGAGTGCCATGTGTCAAAAAGGGTACATGCATAATTAAAGGGGGAATTTAGTATAATTCTCCATTCCATTCTTTCCATTCTTGCCATGCTGACTATAGGAGTTTCTCTTGGGGATATGGTGACCTAGACTATGGAGTTTACCCTATGAATCCTAGGTGGATCTGGGTGTGTGTACACTTCTCCTTGGGTTTCCTTGGGAAAGGTTGGAGCCTTGGAGGGAGAGTGTGGGGATATGTTCCCTAGTGTGAGACATGGAGACCTCTAAGGGTATCTGGAACTCCTGGAGACATATTGCTCTGAGACTTCTTGGCCAACCTATGTTGGAGCCCTAGAAGGGTAGTGGTGCAACTCGAGGACCATGGTGCAGAGAAGGGGGAACTCTACCCTGGGTTGTGCAGGATGATGAGGAATGATAAACTATAGATAGGAGTTCTGTTGAGGTTTGGTACCTTGGCCTAGAACTTCTTGGTACTGACTATAGACCATAGTTGTCTTAGGAGGTCCTTTTCCCTAGTGGAGTAGTAGCCTCATCTCGGGGGTGAATCACTGATGAGATATTATGAGCAGTTCGATCTATGGTTGGGAGGAACATTTGAGGTCTGCAACTGACCAACGTTTTCACAAAAGAGAAGTTTCATGTGCATTTGTTGTTACACTATGTACTTATGTGTTAAGTTGTTGTATGCTTATGTAATGGTTGTGTGTGTGTGTGTATTCTTGAATTGTCAATGTGTTATGCATGAATCTACATATTTAATTGAATCATGTGACAGGGGATAACATGTTATCAGTGTAGAGTTGAGAATTTATGGACGATTTCAGAGGGAAATTGTGAAATTTTCAGTGCCCCACCATCCTAGTAGGCACCGAGGTGGCTGGGTACACTACTCAAAATACGGGTAACAAGAAGTTGAAGAAGGATATTGTAAAGTGGTGTGAGTTCCACAAATTCCCCTAGCACAACATCGATGAATGTCACTCGAAACATTCATTGTCGGATGAGATGAAAGAAAAATAATCAAAATTTGACTGACACTATGATTTAGAGAACGACAAGAAAAAGAGGATTATTGATTTCAAATGCAGTGCTACCATTACAGCTACAAACATCCAAACAAAATAGTTAGAGGATCTTGAAGAGGGGGAGTGCCTCTTCCATTCATAGATGTTGGTGAAGGGAACTCCACTAAATTTTATTGTTTATAGAGGTAGCCAAAAGAACATGTTGTGGCCACAAGAACCCCCCTTTTTGTTTTTTCTTTTAAAAACGAAAGGAAAGGGGTCCCCTACTAAAATTTCAATCCTATTGCCTAGTCCTATACCGCTTGAGCCTAATGTTATGTCTTTGCCTACTTTGAGGGAGTTGGAGATTTTATCTTGTTGGATGATTGTTTTTTATAGATGTTGATTATTCCTTTTGATTTGAGGATTTCAAATGTCTTCATGATGCTTATTGACCTATGATGTTTCGTTGACATTTGTTTCAAACTATTCGTTGATTATGAAGTGTTTGATGATTCTATGTGGCTGCAAGGTCTGATGTTCTATTGCATGTCTTGGATGAGGTTGTGGCTAATTATTTGTTGATTGACTAATTCAAATTCTGCATCCTCTTGTTGATGTGTTATGCTTCATGACTTCATACTTATGCTATCGCATATGGATTCTACTCTTCTGCCTCGAATTAGCTTATGTAGTCTTAAGACACTCATCTACAGTCACCATTGTTGGTCACTATAATTGTTTATTTAACTAAACAATCAAGTGCTACATAAATTGTCAACCTAGGGAAGTCTCTTTATTTCAAAGGTAACCACGCACGATATATGCTCAATCTCAAAAGCAACTTAGAGTTGTAGTAAAAACATATTAATCACACTTTGCCTTGAACAAACTGAAGTTCTAACTTGAATTACAGGAAAGCAATCTACCTATTGCAGAGTTCAATGTTTAAAGAAATAATTGTCCAAAGAATCCTGGATTACATTAAAGAAATAACAGACTGGGAAAATAAATCCTTCAAGACAGTGCAAAAGGAAAGACCACTATTCTATAACCAGAGAACAGGACCCTATTTCCAAAGCAGGAATCTTCAGCACCTGTTTCCGATCATCACACTTCATGAACTCATTGCTTAACTGAAATAATTGACACACACACTGAAGGCTAACTATCTTTTAACAGAGAACATGACCCTATTTCCTAGGTAGGAAACTTCAACACCTGTTTCTGATTTGCACACTTTCATGAACCCATTAAAATAATTAACATGCACTGAAGACTAACTATCTCTAACAGAGAACATAACCCTATTCCTGGAGCAGGAACCTTCAGCACCTGTCCCTGACTATCAAGCTTTCATGAATTCACCAAGCAGGATTGCTAACTAGAATGATTAACAGTTACCCAAGCATGAATTATGTGAAAACAATGTAACAATCGGTAAAGCAGAGCTTTAGCAAGACAGAGTTCAGTAAAGTAGTGTTTCAGCAAAACAAAGTTCAGTAAAGTAGTGTTTCAACAAAACAGAATTTAATCAAGGCATAAACAGAAATAACACTAACACACTATAAAGCTAATGGGTGAATCTTGTGAAGAAGGTGGGCCCTCCCTTCTCACAAGATTCCCCTGAAATGAAAGGAACTAGAGAGGAATTCTCAGAATAGTCTTTTATTCATCTGTCAACTGTATCATATTACAATCTGAAGTAAAACACGTCCTTCCCTGTAGAATCCTTTCTTTGTACAAAAACAAAAGCTCTCTCGAATGGTGATTTCCTCTTATTTAAAGAGGAGGATCCCTTTGATACAATTTAATTAACTAATTACAGGTGTACATCTGATTCGTATTCTTAGTCAGATCGACTTTCTAAACTGGAATAGGATATCCTAGTCTCCCGCAACAGAATGCTATTACAAGTGCTGAGTGTGGTGTTGTTGTTGCGGCTGGAGTAACAACTTCTTTATTTGTCTCTTGTTACTGATGTTGTATGTTGTTTCAACATCGCAAATCGCGAGCTGTTTCAGCCACGGGATTTGCGTTCTGACTGTTTCAGCACTTCCCAGGCAGCAGCGATGGTTGATGCTAGCTCAAGGTGCGATTGTTGTAGTCAATTCTGTGTGAGTTGTTGTTTCAGCATCGTTGACCACAGACTGTGTAACAACTTCTTCTGTGTTTCAACATCGTTGACCATGGACTGTGTAATAGCTTATGTATGAGTTGTTGTTTCATCATTGTAGACCACGGACTGTGTAACAACTTCTATATGAGTTGTTGTTTCATCATTGTAGACCACGGACTCTGTAGCAACTTCTTCTGTGTTTCAGCATCGTTGACCACGGACTGTGTAACAACTTCTTCTATATGAGTTGTTGTTTCAGCCACAGGGTTTGCGTGCTTTAATTGTTTCAGCAACATGCCTCAATGCTAATCTGCAGTTCGAACTGTTTCAACACTTATACATTTCTAATCAATGGTTAAGTACGAGAGTAATGTAAAATTATATGCAAAATAGATTAAACATATAGTAAGGAGAAGACACGTTGTATACCTTTGGAAAGATAGGGTAAAGTGATAATATGAGTTTAAATGTGAGTGAAACAAGAGTGTAGTGGTGGCAAAAAGTGTGGGCAAAAAGGTACATTGTGTGGTCCTAACAACCATATTATTGTTCAATAAAATTAACACTCTCTTATAAGTTGGTTTAAAGGAAGGGAATATATTGTTTATTGTATTGGATAATCTTCTTTTCATTGCATGGATGATATTAGTCTTTTGTTTTGCAGGAGCAGGTTTGCAGAGCCACTTTGTTCACATGACCGCTCCAGTCTTGAGAGGCATGCAGGGGAATCTGTTGATCCTTTTCTAGAACCTTGATTTTGATCCCTATCAAGCCTCCTCTTTTTCTATTTCCCTGAGGTCCCGAGCTTCTAGGGATATATGATCCATCTTTCCTACAGACCCAGCCTTCCCTCTCTCCTGAAACCTAGGCCCAAGGCATATTGATTTTTATCCTTATTTTCCTCTAACCAAATCTCATAGTCGGATTCTTCCCATCGAGAGATTTCCAACGACTGTAACCATACTTAAATTTGAGTTCCAGATTGAAAATTATGGCATTTCAAAGTTTCCTAAGTCTTCACTCACCTTTTCCACCTCACTACCACATGGTTGTCTCACTTGTGTCATCCCACATGGTGTTGATGTGGCACCCATTACCTATCCTCTTCGTCATTGGGATCTACCCGCTTCATGTCCTCCAAGTCTTCCGATCACATTCCCTAACGATGACATCGTCAGGCTTTCTCGTCATTGGGGTTGAGTCCTTCTCCCTAGCACTTGGGCGCTCCCAACTCCATCCCTGATAATTAACCTTCCCGAAATGAATGACCCATATTTTCTTTCTTGCCTGATCAACGGATGTCAGTGGCTCTTACTCTTCCTTATCATCAACGATCCCTCATTGTCATCCCTCCATTGTCGTTAGGTGCTTCCATTGTCGTCAGTGATCCTTTTACTCGACAATCCATCATCGTCGATGATCCCTCATCGTCAACACTTCTTCCATCTTTACTCCTCGCCCAAGTAGGGGCCTCTCTTGTCCCATCGACCAATCATCTGTCACCACATAACATCTTTTGAGCACGTCAGCTGCCATGCTATCCGACCACATTATCATGACATCACTCTCACGCTTGAATCAAATCTAAGGAAATCTTTGGCTAAGCTCACTCCCGCCCATAATATTTCAATAATTTATTCTAGTCCTATGTAATCATAAGATGCCACATATCACCCCTCAGGACACGCTAATTGTCATGTTGGCATCCTAGTAACCCTAAATAGTGGAATCTAAGGGGTGTGGGACCTCAACTTTCTTAAATATATCTAAATTTTCCCCTTTGGTAATTATATTGTATCATTTTACTCTATTTATTTTTCTTTATTTTGGATATATTACTGTAAATATTTGATTTTATTTTTATTTTGTTTTTTGTGAATTATTTAATTTATTTTTACATGGATAAAAAATAATTCACACTAAGACATGGGATGTAGTGTGTTTTTGTACATATATTCATTTTGCATTTTAAATCTTCATATTCTTCAATTTCGTTTTTCCTTTTTATTTTTTTTAACTCAAATGTCCTAATATGTACATATTTTTAATCTTTTTATTCTTTCCCTTTTACTCACCTCTCCTAGTACCTATTTTCTACGCTTCCCTCCTCAGAAAAAAAATGTAATTCTATTCATCCAAAGAGAACCAAATTCAATCTTGTAAGTGCTAACAACACCACCCAATACTGGGTAGAAAATCCCAAAGGGACACAAAGTAATAGGATGAAGAGACAAAAAGAAGAATATACAGAAGTTTATAGAAACCCCTAAAAGGTTGAATATTCGGTATATGAGATCTTGTCAAAGAAAAATACTCCAAAACAAACAATCCAAACAAACCCTAGAGATCGAAAGGAAAATATGCAATCCCAAACAAACCCTAGTGACCGGAAGGACCAGGTCAGAGAGGTGTGTAAACCTCAGCACAACAAGTCCAAAAGGCAACAAAATCTATGGAGACCTCGACTAACATGAGACTAGAAACTGCATGCCCCCTCAATAGGACCTCAAAGTGCCACTTGGAAAAAAAAAACACCGCACGCCCAAAACAAGACCTCAAAGCTTTGGAATGACCCATGATAGAAGGAGGAGAGGAGACATTGATGGCCACCAATAGGGGCCAAAACTGAGCATACATCAAAATCTGAACAACCAAAGTAACCCTAGAGAAGATCTGCATACTAGAAGTTGAAAAAGCGGAAGAACCCACCCCAGGACCCAACCCCAAATCCACACTCCCACGAAGGAAGAACCACCAGCCTCACCTGGAAACAATAGATCTGGAGCCACCAACCACACCTCGAAACAATAGATCTAGAGCCGCCAAACACACCTCGAAACAATAGATCTGGAGCCACCAACCACACCTCAAAACAACAGATATGGGAAAAGGAACCCAGGTAGCACCCCCATAGATTCACCCAATAGGAAGCTACCTCCCGATGCGGAAGAAGCAACCACTGCATTCTTAATACCACTTGATAGAGGGACGGATCCGGGCACAGAATGCCATATGAGCAGGTGTAAGGTCTGGGGAGAAGACATAGCATCATCCAGAGAGTGGATGTTAGAAACTACTAACCATCGCCATCCACTAGAGGGAGATCGAGCCTTGCACGAGGAACAAACGTTGGGGAGGAAGGTTCTGCCTTGTATGGGAAAAAATGGGAGAAAAGACCCGAAGAAAAAGAGTAAAATCGGGGAAGATGTATCTTCAGAACAGAGGTGGCCATAGGAGATACCGCACCCGGGCCACAAGCGAGAAGCAACGAGGGG
>SNQJ01S0082220.1:0-16469 GCA_010110895.2 Picea sitchensis
GTGATTTTAAACTCATGACAGGGGACAGTAATTGTTGTGTTTTCTTCTGGCGAGCTTAGTTTTCCCTTGCAGGAGAGGGCACCATGGTTAGGCACGTTTTCCTGTGTTTTCATCTGGATGAAATTTCCTTTTTTTCCTTTCTTGGGAGGGCGCCATTGTTAGGCGAGTGGTTCCTGCGTATTTCGCTTCTGTCTAAATGTTGTTTCCTTTCCTGTAGCGATCCCATTAATGAATTTGGAGCTCCTTTCATGTAGCGATACCATAAACGAATTTGGAGCCTAGGGATTCGCTTCTGTTTAAACATTATTTCTTTCCTGCAACGATTTTTCTCTCTACGTTTTCACCAGGAGAATCCAGGAGATTGCTCCACCCTCAGCGTTTTACCCGGAGTTAAACTCTGCGTTTTTACCCAGCAGTTCGTTCTCATCACTCGCCCTTCTTATTATTCTGATTGCTTTCATTCCGGGATCACCCCGGCATTGTTTTCTTGCTTCTTTCCAGCGAGGGTATTCTCTCTGGGTGAGTTATCCCTTGTGCTCTGTGGATTTCCCTCAATATTCCGTTTCCTTAATTTCAGACAGAGAACTTCTCCCTCCTCCGCTATTCGTGTTGCAATGCTCGGCAAATTATTTCCGATGCCACAATACAGGTGGCAAAATTATTGGTTGTTTCCCTCAGCACCTTGGGCCCTTATCCTCGCGCGTTATTCCCCAACAATGTCTTCACACTCAGCTTTTTCCGCCACCAGTAGTTAGACCGTGATGTTACTGTTTTAATACTGATGCTTATTCATAACTAGAGTTGCTTTATCCCTTGCAATAGCTTGATACCCCTATCTCGGTTTGTCCCTATGTGTAATGTGTATTGGTGTAAAGTTTGCCCCCTTTTTTAGTAGACTATATGATATCTCGTCTGAGTAAGAGAATTGATATTGTGATTCGATTGGACTGATGTCGAGTAAAGTTTAGACACATACACTTGTATGTGGTTCCTAAGGTAATGATGGATGATTCTGTAGCGCTCTGATTCCTTGTGCTTGCGTAAAGGTTTTAGTCGCCACCCTTGAATAAGATACATAAAGACGAGTAAGATTAACCTAGGAAAGGACTTGAGGTTGTGAAGGTTCTTGCCATTCAAGTAGTGGTTATGCATGTTCAATAGATTCCTACAAAATTTTCTCAACTCACTATTAATTCCTTTGTCGAGAAATGTTTTGTGTTCCTTGTTCCTCATTCTATCAATGACACGCCTATTAATAAGGGAATTGAGATTAGAGAGGTGAATTTTTAGTAAACCCTTCATAAATGTAATTGATGCTGGCGAGTGTCCAAGAATATCTGACAACGATGCAAGTTAGTTGGAGAGGCCATCCTATAGTGTCAAATATCCCTTAGAGGTATTTTATGCCTTATAGGGTCACCTTTATCACTAGAAGGAATAATTGTTTTCGTTAAGGACATTCCATAGGATGTGATATATGTTGATTTAATAACTAACACATGCGCCTTTAAATTGATATTGTACTTGGGTTTAATATCTAGATCACTATTGCGTTATTGAATATTCGTGAATGCATGACTGAATTATAATTTAGTTATTAATGCGCCCTTAAAGTTTGGTTGAGGTATGATTGGTTATTGATTATTTTTCCTCTTGCACCTTGCGAGATAAGGATGAAATCTTGTGCGTCATCAATTGTTGATGCGTAGTGGTTATGTATTTATTAGAATGATCGTGATCAATTCGTTGTTGTGATGTATGACTAGTTGGGTAATTATACCCCTTGGGCACATTGAATTATAATTTATTGTATGATGTTTAGATATTGGGATACTTGCACTAATGGAATTAATGTTTTGAATAATGGTTTTAGATTTCAATCTTCTCGCATAGAATGAAAATCTTGTTGACGAATGATTTCTTACTGTGTTTTGGATTTGCACCATGAAGTAACTTTAATTGCTTTTGTGCCTTGGATTTAACGTGATCTATGGTGTGTCATGCGAATGATTACTCGCGCGTCGTGTTTAACTATGATTTAGGATTGGTGAATTTGTGTCGATGATGTTGCTCAATTGTGATGCCTTACTTTTCCTAATGCAAAAAAAAATAAAAATCTACTTGTTGTACATCGCTTTTGTTGTCGTAACGGCGGGGCCGTTACATATGTTATCAGAGCTGGTTCAACCCTGCAACTGTGGATAGTCACGTCTTCCACTGAATTATACACTTGACTAATAACTTAGCGTTAATTAAAATTTTAACTTGTCCATGAGTTACTCATGGTTAGAGGATGCCGCGAAGGTTCACGACGTGGTGCCAGGGGAGGAGGCGAGACACCTCCAGTAGCACCCGCGCTAAAGGGGTCCAATGCCCAAGGAGAAAAACAAGTCTGGAGCATGAGAAGATTTCCATGCGGGATGCATTGGGTCTGACAAGGTGCTTCCAAGGAAATGTATGAGGCCTTGACTAACCGTTTGTGCTGAGATAAGGCCAGAGTGCCTGCACCCTTGAGGGTCCACAACGCGCCCCAGCCTGTATTGGTAGCTTTCATGGAAAACTCGAGAGTGTTAAGTTCCCATGTCCATGAGTGCCACGGATGGCTCAGCCACTGAGGCATGGCTAGAGAGCAAGGCGAAGTGCTTCGCACTTCACAGTTACGATCTCCAGCACGAAGGTCTGCAGGGTGGTCTTCAGCTAAAGAGGAGCAATATTCTATGATGGAAGACACTCCTACCTCAGTTAAAGATGGTCGTCAAAGCCGTGTTATGGGAACGGATCGAGGAACAGTTCTGAGAGAAGAATTTGTCAGAGGAATTCATTGAGCGCCAGCTCGATGAGTTCAATGCCTTACGATAGGGTAGTCGTATGACACCGAATTATGAGACCATATTTACAGAGCTACTCTGGTATGCCCCACATCTAAACATGGAGAAGCTAGAGGCCAACAATTTTGTGTTCGGCCTTAACGCCAACTTTCGTGCGAAGGTGAGGATCTAAAATGCCTCAGAGATTGCACGATGCAACCCAGTAGGCCTCATAGCTGAGAAGGATTTGACCACGGGAATCGGGGCATGACTCCTATAGTATCATCTGGACTAACGACATCCGGTGCGCAGAAGTTTCAGATGCCAACCAGGAAATACATCTTGGTATCAAGATACGTCTCTAGAACCCTTGTTAATGACACCACGACGATAGGTTCCTCAGTAGAATACCCCTACAAGGGACCACCATAGTTAGGTTGTTAGCAGAACAGACTAAGATCTTAGGCTAGTAGGCCAGTAGCTTCTACTTCGGGGACCAGGAGTATAGGGCCGGAGACAGGGGGCTGGACTTGTGGAGATGCCACCTTATCAGAAAGACTGTATGGTTGAAAAGGCCAGAGTGACCGGGTCAACAGGACACACTACCGTTGGGGAGATGGAAAAGGCCCATAGGATCCATGACCGCGGTGAATAAACGCCAGGATGAGCACCAGTCCACTGTGCTCAAGGCGTCAGGTACCATCGCCAACCAAACTTTTAGTATTTCCTAGAACCCAGTGCTACGAAGAGCTCTATTCCTAGTACTGCGCTGAAAGGATTTAGGTAAAGGCATTCGACAGGATGAGATTATATCATCTAAATGGCTTTAGGTGCCAACCAGATGGTTGGAGGAAGGGGTATGAACTATCTCTTTAACCTAAGGAATAGTGTAACAAAGCTCGACCTAAACGTCATGATCTTAAGTTCTTATGACAACTTGATTAGTATGGACTGGTGGGAAATTGCATGATGTGATGCTCAACGGTAAGATGAAGTGGTTGATATGGACCGACGTTGAGGGACAGAGAAGTTTGATTTTAGGAAGGAACCAAGGAGTATCCCTGAGGATCATTCTTCCCTAAAACTACATAAGAGCATGCGCAAGGGCACAAGTTTTATGCATTCTTGGCACTGAATAACTAGGGCATGGTGGAAGGATTAGATAACCTTCCGGTAGTACGGGAGTTAGCAGACGTGTTCCCAGATGAGTTTCCAAGGTTGTCGCCCAAAGGAGAACTGGAATTTACCGTCGACTTGAATCCTGGAACTGAACCGATAGCACGAATGCCTTATCTTATGTCGACCCCTGAGTTATAGGAGTTGACCATGAAACTAAAGAGTTGTTGGACCTGGGAATTTTACATCCAAATGTCTCACCATGGGGCACACCCGTTATTTCCTATAGAAGAAGGAGGGGTCGTGGAGACTCTGCATATACTACTGTATATTGAACAAGGCAATGATCAGGAACTAGTATCCATTGCCAAGAATAGATGAGTATTGATCAAATGAAGGGTGTGATGGTGTATTCGAAGATTGACTGGATATTCGGTTATCACCAGTTGCGATTTAAAGGGAAGATATTCCTTAGACCGCTTTCAAGACGTGGTTCAGACACTACGGGTTTACCTTTTTTACTAACAAACGCCCCTGGGTATTCGTGATTTGATGAATGGAGTGCTTTGTGAATACTTGGACAAGTTTTTTCAAGTATTCATTGACGACATATTGATATATTCTCGGACAATGGAAGAACTTGACGAACTACACGCTTGGTGCTATACTGCTTGCTAGAGAACAAATCTTGACGACTGTCGAAATGTTCTTTTATCAATCGAGGATTCATCCATTGGGGAAGGTTATCTCCGACAAAGGTATCGTTGAGTACCAACATAGGTAGAGGATTTTAGGGAATGTCCTGCACCGACGAACATGCCATAAGTACATAGTTTCATGGGTTTAACTGGATATTATCGACGGTTTGTTGAAGGTTTTTATAAGATAGAAAATCCGACCATGAAAGTCCAGAAGAAAAATAAGAATTTGTATCGACCAAGAATGCACGGAAGCATCTTTAAGATTCAAGGAGTGGTTGACAACAATTCCAATACTAAAAATCCCCAACAGGGATGAGGATTTATTGGTATGCACGGACGAATCCAAGGAAGTCTTAGGAGGAGTCTTGATGCAAGATGGTCGAGTGATCACCTACATCTCAAGGAAGTTAAGAAGGCATGAAGAGAACTATGCAGAATGCGATTGGGGTTATTGTCCATCGTGTAATCCCTGAGGGCGTTGAGACACTACCCGTTTAGAAAAAAATTTGAACTAAAAATGAACCACCGTGGTTTACAACACCTTTTTACGTGAATGAATTGAACGCACGACAAAGGCATTGGTCAGAACTACTTATCATTTACGATTTCGAGATTTCCTACTAAAAAGGAACAATGAATAGAGTGGCAGACCCGTTGAGTCGAAGACTATGCGTATTTTGAGTGATAACTCTCCAAATGAATCTACGTGAAAGTATTCTAACTACAGTGCGACGCTAACTGGTATTAAGAGGGTAAGGAAATTTTTGGGAAAGAAACCATGTTGGTACAAAAATTGAGGGATATATTGTGGAAAATGACATATATTTGAGATATAATAATTGGATTTACTTACATCCCAACGATGAATTGAAAAGTTTTGATCTTATGCGAAGCTCATAGAGCAGTGTACATGGCTCATCCAGGAGTCATGAAGATGAGGACCGACCTTAAGCCCTTATTCTTCTGGAAGGGATAAAGGTGTACATCATCAACTGCATGGCGAGATTTCTAGAAGGTAGGCAGGTGAAGGATGAACATAGACATCCGATAGGATGGCTACAACCACAGGCTAATCCAAATTCGACATAGGAGGTCATTTTGAAGGACATCACTGTTGAATTTTCGCTGACGGCAAGGAGGCACGACCTGATTGTCGTGACAATTGACACTTTGATGAAGAGTTCACATTTTGTCCTTGTGTGTACGACGCATCAGGAACTAGGTATAGCTAGAGTTTATACCAACAAGATTTTGAGACTTCCAGACGTACCAAAGGAATTGTATCCGATAAGGGATTCAATGTTTGCAAGATTATTTTGGACGAGTTTCCCAAGAGGCCTTGGGAACACCACTAAACTTTAGTACAACATATCCTTAAGATAGATAGGCTGACTGAAGGAACGAACCAATTTGGGAAGTTTGTGTTGTGCATATGTGTGTTGGACCAACATAAACATTGGGAATAGTTTTGGTCGATGGTCGTGTTGGTGTGAAAAAAAACCATCAAAGCACCATAAATATGGTGCCATTTGAGTTTCTTTATGGGCGACCATGTCAGACACCTTTGAGTTGGGACCAACTTGAGGATGGGGTCCTAGTAGGACCAAAAGCGATCCAATAATTGAAAGAACAATTACCAACGATACGAAAGGGGATGGAAGAATTGCAAGATCGACAGAAGGGTTTGCTGATGCATATCGCATCGACCATAATTATGAAGGGCCTAAAGGCTAGCCATGCCTCATTCTTTGAGGCATTGCACGATGTTATCTTGTATCCATGTGTGACTTTAGTTCAATGATCCTACACATGAGATTGACTGAGTTCTTGGCAGATGTTGGGCAAGGGTGTGCTCATGGCAGAGCCAATCCACTTTATAGACCGTCGCATTCGACAACTATGACGTCGACCTATCGACCAAGCCTAGGTCTAGTAGGAAAATTATAGTCCACACTCAGCTACCTGGGAGGACGCATATGATATGCGTCCGTAGTTTTCATTTTTGTTTGATGGCTAGACCCTTAGATTTTGTCAGATACTTTATTTTTTCACTTGTACTGTGAAACTTTGGGACGAAGTTTAAAACAAAAGGGGGTGTATGTAACATCCTACTCTTGCACACACCTGATTGGAATTATTCTTTGAGGACACTTGCGTGCAAGTGATCTGGTTCCTTATATGATTGAATGTTTCTCTTATGGATTATGATGATGTTGTGGATATGATGATATGTTATTTGATTATAATATATCGATAGGTGATATTGATTGGGTTCTCTTGAGTGTGCAGGACTCTTGACAATTAAGGATTTCGAAGGCATCGATGGACCTCCTTGGACTCCAAATCGAGTCAGGGAGTGGACTGTTTATGGTTAGCGTATTTATGTTATTGCATATGTGACATATGACTGGTATATTATGATGTTGATTATTAGATCGCTGACATGTTTCGTTGATGGATGCAGGCTGACGATAGATGGATAACCAGACTCACATTTGGAGTAAAGGGGTCATGCATGACAACCAAATATATTGAGGGAGAGGTGTGGCAACAACCCTGCCACAACCTACTAGAACTCTCGTCGTGGATCGAACTGTAGATTAATGATTACCTACTTCGAGAGACCCACGATGTCGTGAGGAAATACTGTGACAGTCGCTCACGATGATTCTAAGGGGCACACAATAAAGAAGGGTCCTTATTCCTTAGAAGCCCCTAGTCTCCCACAAGTTCTCCTAACAGAGTTTTCACTCCAAGGGTTAGATGTCTACCAAAATTAGTCAAAAGGCGAGTGGCACCCTTGGAGCATGTACTGTGTCTTGAAGGGCACGTCGCATAAATGAAACATGAATGAAGGTGAGTGGCACCCTTGGAGGACATAGTGCATCTTGAAGGGCACGTCACATAAATGAAACATGAATGAAGGCAAGTGGCACCCTTGGAGCACGTAGTGTATCTTGAAGGGCATGTCGCGGGTTTTAACATTGGTGAGTCAATGAACCTAGGTATTGTTATAACCCTAAATTGCACCATAAATGCATACCTGGCAACAGGCCATCTTACTTGCTATTTTTTCCAAGCCATCACTGAATAGCTCTTCTTAAAAACCATATTTTTGAAGATGTACGTGCCCTGCACCACTATTGTCTGTGTACACACACTTTCTGCACCTCTACAACTGAGTATGTACGCTAGATGCACCATTACAACCCGCGTATACTCACAAAAATTGCAAAAAATAAAAAGTTGCAAGGTGATACGGGCTTTTGGGTAGTTTCCTAACCAATTAACCGCCCATATTCGGTCACCCAACCAAATAACTATGTTTTTAGCATATAAAAGAAGGTGTTGGGGTCCCATTCCTACAAGAAGCATGAGAGAAAAGAAACTCTGCCCATTTCAGTATTCCCCCTTGCCCCAATTATTTGCCACCAAATTGTGAGTTTGAACCAGAATTCCTTATTCCAGCCCTTTTTCCTCCATTGAAAACCCTTGCCATTTCCCTAGAGATAACTGAAGAGGAGAAATATACGTGGAAGAATTTGGAGCTTGGTGAAGAGGATCCCAGGACCGAGTTCGAGGAGCAGTTGTCGGTCTCATATTGTAAGTGTTTCTATGATATTAATATAAAGAAGTACTTTTTGTATCCCACCAAATGATGTCTTTAATCTTTATGATTTATTTATATTTTGTTATGATATCTATCCCACTAATCAATATATAGAATGCATGCTCGTAGTTTCTTGTTTGTCTTTTGGTGATGCAGGTTGGCCTTTGGAGGGGATCTGCAATCGGGAAACAACGGAGCGCAAAGGGATCGACACCGGATGCGGGGTTTAAGATAAGCCTACCATATCCCTATACTTTGTCTTTTATGCATGATTGTGGGGTACTGTCAGGATAGTTGTTAAAAATAGGAGACTTTATACGGTTAGCTCTGTCTGCACTTTAGAACCCTAGTGTAGTCCATAGGGGGTTTTCCCGCTATAGCAGAATTGGCGATCGTACTGGGGAAGCCTCCAAGGTTTTTAGGGGATATTTTTGGGTGCTTTAATTGGTTTAACTGCCTTTTTGGAGTTTTTGTAAGTGTCTGAGTCTTTAAGGGATTCTGGTCTTCCATACCAGTACTCTCTGCCTTATCATATTGACTGTTTTTTTCTTTTTTTTAGAAAGTTACAGAGGTGTATGCGGCCTATAGTGGGTCTACATGCATACATATGCGCCCTACCTTTCGACAGCCCGCGTGCATATGCAGGCTGCTGAAGCGTCAGCAGCGTGCCTGTGTTGAGAAAATATTTTTTAAAGAAGAGGCAGTCAACCTCTTCCCTGTCAGAAGTCATACTTCTCAGGGTTTTTCTTGATCTAGTTCTGGTCTCTGTTATAGTAGTCTATAGCTTAGGTATAACCTCAGTTTAGCTTTTCTTTATCAAAGATTTCTTTTGTTTTCTTTATTAGGGTTTTTAGACGAGTTTGTGAGTCGGTTCTAATCTACCTTTTTGGTATTGTCAGTGACTCCCTGTGATCCGCGATGGGGCCATAAGTCATTTCTTGGTCTTGTCTTGTCTTTATTTTTCCTTTTTTTGCTTTAGAATAAAAGAAAAGAATTCATTTTCGAGTTTCTTGTTTTGAAGCATAAAAACAATAAAAAAAAGTTTTCAGTTTCTTTGTTTGGTAAAAGTAGTTTAGGTTAGTTCCTTTACTTATCAAGGAAAAATAATTTTTTCTTAAGTTCTTTATTGAATACTTACGACGTTAAGTAGCTCGTAGTCGAGCGAAATCTTGTTTTAGGTTTTTCTTTTCAAAGATCTGAGAAAAATAGTTATGAAAAAGTTTGGTTAAAGAGTTTAAATTTGCAAATTTTTATTTGTGAAGAAGAAGTAGTTTTGTTTTCAGTTTCATTTTATGCTCTTCTCTTTCGTCTCTTAAAGAACATCATTGGTTTCACTTCCATTCCCTTGACTTAAGACAAGCCACTAAAATTAACACTTAATTAAAATTTATTAGACTTTGTGTTTGTAGGGTCCATCAATTTAGTCTAGGCTAGAGCCTTGATTTAGGATTAGAGAGGAAACTCTTCAAGGCTACAAAAAAAACATAGGATTATGTGCTAGGGAGTGCTTAAAATCCCAGTAACTGTGAAAGTTATCCGGGACCCCCCCTCTAACACAGGGGCTAAACACGAGGTCTCGTGAAGAAAGGTAGCGGAGATAACCCCTCCAAAGCCAAACCAAGCGTAGTGGGGAACACATATAGAGGGCTTATCTTGGGATTTTGTTGATCGCATTTGCCATGGAGCTTCGTGGGTCTCGAATCCGTTCAAGGTCCTCAGTTGTCTTCCAGAACACTTTCTTTCAATACCCTTGATAGGTTTCAGGCTTGATACCCTGCTCATTGTGTTCCACCCAACTGTTGACTCTACCCACCTGGTGACTGTTCGCGCACTGGCATCCTAGTTTCCTTTATCTTAGTGACTTACACAGGTGACTGTGGGGGTATACCGCAGTACCTTGGGAATACATCGAGCCACACTTTGCATAGTATACCCGGAGGGTTTTTCCATATTCGAGTTGCACTTGCACCGGTAAGTTGCTCTAGTGTTGGCTGGTGTAACTGTTCTTCCAACTAGCTAGTGTTCTGCTTGTTTTATCTCATAGGATCTTTTTCTAGTGTGTGTTGGTTTATAACGTTAATAAAAAGCCCTAGTGTGTCTTTGATCTTCTCACACCGTGGAATATCAAGAGCTCTACTGGTCGTGAAGGCTTCCTGGACTGCCGCCGATTAATCTGGAGTCTCCCCCACCACTGCTAAGGAAAAGACTAGACTAGCAAGGGTATTTTGAGACGATCGGGCCACAAGAAACTATACCCGACCCATCTCCAAGAGGAGAACATTTGATTCCAGAGGAACCAACCATTTCTAACCTTGGAGTGGAAGCTCTTGGTCCGTGTAACCCTCTGATCACTGATCTATTGATGTCGGTCATCATACAAGTTGTCCCTTCACGGATAACACATCATGAGCGTCAGGTAGTGTCACAAGCAGTGATCGAAACAAATGTTGTGAATTCTTCTGGGAGTCCTCATACTCCCTCAATGACTGTCACCACAGGGGGCATTCCACCTCCTAACTCACCCTTGCAGGTTCAGACCACTATGGTCTCGACCACCTCTACCTCGAGTAGTGGTCTGGTTAGGTCTATGGTGACGATCACCACTTCGTTTACCCAGAGTGCGATGGGCCCTCTGTTTTCATATAGGATGTCCGACTTTCACACGAACTCGGTCCTATCCTACTCCACCTTAAAGAACATGGGTCTAGGGGCAGGGAGCTCAAACACTCCTCTGCAAGGTTCCATGAGGGGCACCACGGCCCCTTATAATGCTTTCCCTTACGACGGGGGTCATATACCTCCATCGTCTCCCTTGCTCGGCAGTGCTTCTCAGCAACCCGTCTGGCCGACCATAAACTGCAACCTATCTGGAGTAGGTAGTGAAGGACCTTCTTCCAACGCCATGCAGGTGGGTTCTCTACCATTCTCTTTGTTCGACACATTTGGTAACAATGCATTCTCGTCAGCTGTGATCTCGGTCGGGGGCAACCCCAGTTATGGAAAACAAAATTCTATGTAGGGTACTATTCTTGTACAGGGGGCAAACACAGGATTTCCCTCCTCACAAGGACCTTGAAATCCATGGTAGGGATCAGTTCCCTTGTCAGGGATGCCGACCGGGGGAAACCCCTTCCATAGCCAATGGAACCCTGGGCAAGGCTCAGGACCTATGCCCATCAGATCGGCAGGGGGCAACCCTTTCCAAAATCCTTGGAATACAATGCAAGCCCAACCCTCCACATCCTACTACGGGAGTCAGCCGATGATGTCTCAACAAGAACAAAATCCTTACGCTGGTCACGACCATGGTTTTTACCAGAACCCTGGCCAACAACCTAACTTTTCCTAGCAACCTGGTGCCAGCCAAACTCCAGGATCCTTTTTCCCTAGTTATAATCAACAACCCAAATTACTGTTTCTGGCAACTTTTCATTTGCCAGACTTGACAAGGTTATTAAACGACCCCATTTGTCATGATCCGCGTTGGCCTCCTCTGCCGACCAAGTTTCCTTCAAACATTCCAATTTTCGAAGCTAAGCCTAATGAAGACCCAGGCGATCAAGTGACAACCTTCCACTTATGGTGCTCATCCAACTCATTGAGAGATGACTTTGTCTAGTTGTGTTTGTATCAATGCACTCTCATCGGGAGTGCTGTGAAATGGTACATTGAGCTTGACCGCTCAAGATACTCTACCTTTGGCGAATTGGCAATGGTTTTCTTAAACCATTTTCAATTACTTGTGAGATACGATGCCTGCCAACACCGAATTGTTGAACAACTTTGAGCAGACAAAGTCGAACCATATCTCGGATCACATCCGAGAATGGAGACGCTCGAAGAGTTTGATAAAAGTACCAATCCCACCAGCATTCCTTCTTGAGTGGTTCCTTAAGTCTTTGGTACCACAGTTATCCAAAGACGTAGCAACGTTGGGGGTCTTTTCAGAAGAAGAAGCGATAATGAGAGCTCAACAACTAGAGCTGATTTACTCTTAGTCTGGTTTACTTTACAAAGTTTTTCCAGATGCACCGCAATCGATACTTGACAATACCAGACAAAGATATGGACCACATGTCGATGGTATTGTTGGTTCAACGCAAACGAAGCCCGATGATCAGTTGTCAAATCAATTGCAGCAATTGTCAATACAATAGACAATGGCCAACCAGACCACTAGTTCGGCTGCTCCCCCTACCCAAATGTTAGATGTACACAGTGTGAAATCAACAAACCCGAAGGCCACCCAACAGCCTGATGGAAAGAAGAAACAATGAAATAAGGGTAAGAGGGATAAGAAACCCACCAACAATGCTAGCAGGGGAAAAACAGAAAAGAAGAAGTCGAAGTATCTGTGTAACCTTTTCACAGAGGTCCATCTGAATCACTTGTGCCCTCGGCTTGTGGAGGCCCAAAATTTATTGGTGCAGCAACAACCTGTTGTGTTAACGAACCCATTTCCACATGGGAAAAATTTAACTCAAGCCTCTTCGAGCGCAGATGGGGGCAGTCAGGGACCCCCTCCGTCTTCGAGTAATCCTTCGTCTGTGAATGTGTATATGTTGAAAGGTGATTCCCACATAGAAACTAGGACACATCACTACGGAATGCCAAACACCTATGAGAAGGGTAAAGAAGCCGAAAACCCACCTCTTCCTTTCCAGATTGAGAAGACAATGGGCGAAACAATGACATGCATCCCAAAATGTGCATTCAAGAAAGCTTCCCACAATCCAAATGCAAGGGCCGCCCAGAACTACTCTGTGGTGGAGGATTTGTCACAAACCTCTTGTGCAATGTCCACTTTGGAAGTCCTCCAGAGTTTCACTTCCCAGAGGAAGGCTTTATTAGATGCCTTAGGATCTATTGAGACTTGTAATTCGGGAACGATTATGCTTGATACGACCGACTTAAAACCTCGTCTCCCCTACCACATGGTGCTTCAGATAGTAGTGGTTTACACCACGAAAATTTTTACTCGGAACATTTTCTGCACGGTTGTTGATGAGGGCACCTCGACATGCGTGATGTCGTTGGCGTGTTGGAAGGCCATTGGCCAACTCGTTTTGTCTCCGTCACCTACTCTTCTTACCTCTTTCGATGGTCATTTGATCCGACCACATGGAATCATTCCTTCTTTCACCGTGTAGCTAGGAGGAAAGATCGTGTGCGTCAAGGTTGAAGTGGTCGATGTGCCTCTCGACTACAACCTTATGTTAGGAAGGAGTTGGACATATGCTACGCATGCATTGGTCGTGACAGTTTTATGGGTCTTGTTGTTTCCACACGAGGGCCAGATCGTGTCCATTGATCAGTGATCCTTCTCCCGTCCTGACCCTTCATCGGGGGCATCCACGGTCCTGATCATTGATAACCTTCAGCCCAACATCGTCAACGTAGGGGTTGGTTTGTGCCCACCTTTGATGGGTACTTTTGATTACCCACCTCCAACCAAGTACATATCGGCTGTCCCCGACTAGCCTAGGGCCAAAATTTTTCAAGTCTCATCGTTTCTAATGAATTACTTTAATGATCCGTGGACTCTTCCTTCTTCATCAGCCATGATGGAAGGGACAGGATGCCATGGCATGGCCATGCTCTTGTCTGTGACAGAATTTGCGTACTCTATAGTCCAACAAGCTTTCGCCGACCCCAATCCGACTCCCTCATAGGAGTTAGATCCGGTTCTCGAGCCTATTTGAGCTCAAGGTTCCCTCGTCGATATTGATTCTTTAGACTTAATCTTGCCCTCAGATGAGGCTATTATCAAGGAAATGACTGGTTTGGAAAAACCCTAGGACGATCTCCATCACAGATTCTATTTTCTCCTAGAGTTAAGAAGAATTGAAGCATGTGAATTCATGTTGACTATGACTGGAGATAGGTCTTGTCCTACCAATCCTTTGGCTACACACACAGTTTAAATTAAAGGTAATATGACAACCATTGCTAAAATGATACCTATTCATATCTCCAGAACCCTTGGCATCATGGAGAATGTCTTCGTCAGAGCAAACTGCTCCCCCGAGGAGATTCAAATCTACACAGGTTTATTTAGAGAATTTTGCAATGTGTTTTCCTGGTCTTACGAGGAAATTCCAGGCATTGATCCAAGAATCATTGAACACAAAATCACGACATATCCTAATGCTAAGCCGGTCCGGCAAAAGCTTCGTGTAGCGCACCTTTACGACTACCATAGCTTAATCACTCTTAAAAGGTTACTATAATACCACTTGGTACATAACTCATACAAACATTATATAATAACATGCATTTAATCAAGAGATTCAACTAAGCTCAGAGTAAACATAAGATTTTCTTCTATAATTAACAATCAATAGCATTTAACATTAATTCATACACACAGCGGAATTCATGATAACATAAGTAGCACAGTCATGAACTAAACATGATTAAAGCATAATCAAATACTTATCTTTTAACAGTGGTAGACTCCACCAACCAAGTGCAGACCTTCCACGAACCTCCCAGCCTTAGACCGCACTGCTTATCATCTCAGCAGTGAGTCACCCCCAAGCTGGGACTAAGCTCCACCCCAAGGCAAGGAATCCTAGGCTAGGCTGAGGTTACAGGGAAAATAGCACAGAAAATCTGGAAGGATTCTTCCCAGGATGCCATCTTACGCCCACTACTACCAGACTCTCATTCCCCACATGCCTGTTCTGCCCGGGAGTATACACCTTCACAAGCACAGTCCATCAGTGCTAACCTCCCTCTCTGGGCCTCGGCAACAGGCCGGATCAGGAAGTCTCAGAGCCCGAAGCTGGTGCTAGACACTCTCTAGAAGAAACCACTTCCCAACAAACTCTCTCACCTGGAAAGAGTTGCTCATAGGCCTGACAACATGCCTCTTCCAACAACAGTCACCTCCCTCACCTGGAGAGAGGTCATACACAAGCTCAATCACAACTTTCACTGGACAGCAAGCCACGCGCAGTCCATCTCTACATGGCCACCACAGTCAACCAAGAATACAGACTTGGGCTTCCAAAACAGGCTCAGCAATGGCTCAAGGCCTCATAGTGATGGTTCACGGAAATGCATGATGAGTAATTTCCGCAGGGGTCAACACAGACTCCATGACTTAGAACAGAGGGTGAAACCGGCTCTTCAGAAACAAACACAGGCTTCACGGCTCACAGAATAGAGGTGTACCTAGATTTACAGAACCAAACATAGGCTTTCCAACTGGTTCAACAATGGCGGAATGGTTCAGGGTCATGGCTTCGAGACAGAGGATTCTTCTGTAGGAGTCGGGTTGGTCGTACTATCCAGGGTTCCGTATGCATTTAGGCAATCAAGTAGAATGGAGGAGGAATCCCTCTCACGACTCATCCTGGCCGTTTTATTCGCATGCACCATGGTTGACACTTGTCACCCATGGAACTGCATGCATTCCACCAACACACATCACCTTCCCTTGGTCATGAACTTAGGATAAAAAATATAAATGGCACATGTTCTTTTGGAATAATAATAAAATATTATTCCTAGGCTTAAGCCCCCTAGGCTTAGCCCCCAGGCTCAACACTTAGCCCCTTTCCCACCTTCCAACCCCTAATTCCTTGCCCACTCTCTGGATGCTTAGTCCCCCTTCACTCATTCATCGTGATCGGTCTACACATGGCGGTGTTTACAATTTTATTAAATGTTCTACATACATACAAGAACAAAATCAGGCCCTTGGCCTCCAACCCTTAGGCTCTCTGGCCTAACAATCACATAAGCCACCAACTTATAAAAACTTGGCTCACCAGCCTATAAAACATAATTACAATTTCTTTCAGAACATGGTTTTCAATGGGGCTCGGCCTTGGGAACACTACAATTCCCCTCCCCTTATTTTTCCACTATCCTCAGTGCAACTTTACATAGCATCTGCAAGCTTTTCAAAAAAATTCAAAAAGATGTGGGTACTCTGCCCGCATAACCTCTTCATGCTCCCATGTCATGTCCTCAGGACCGTACCAGGTCCACTGGACCTTTACAAGCTCTATGGCTCGATTCCGGAGCTGTTTGATTTTCCTGTCCAATATGCGCACAGGATGCACTTGCAGGACACCTTCTAGTTCCACCTGAATCACATTCCAATCGATAACATGATTAGCATCCGGTACATATTTCTTAAGTAGTGAAACATGAAACACATTATGTACAGTCATAGATGCAGGTAATGCAAGCATGTATGCAACTGGCCCAATCCTTTCCAGG
>SNQJ01S0082220.1:16479-40106 GCA_010110895.2 Picea sitchensis
ATATAATATCAGAGTACATAGTTGGGCGCAAGCGCCTCAAAAATATGTGTCCAATAAGAGTCACGAGGCTTATGCCCTAAAAAATATAAAAAAGGTGCCCTCTGCACGTAAGTAGTCCATCCTAGCTAAGGGCGGGGCTTGTTGGCCCTACCGTAGTGAACAATGGCATTTTCCAAATTCCACAAGAGTTGGACCCAGGTCCATTGTACCCCAACTATGTGAGGTTGCATCAACGATGGGATATCCTCGATCTCTACCATAGGGACTGTACGAGTGAGCACGGTGAGGTTTTGCTCCACCCATCACAATACTCTCTCAGCCTCTCCAGCTGGAGGTCCCCCTGCTGCCACTGCTGCTGGTCCAACGACTGCAGCTGGCACTGCCTCTAGTCAAGGATGTCGCCTAGTCCTTGAGAAGTCTGTTGGACGCATTGGTCCCACATCTGTACATAACAAATACATAGTTGTCAGATACTCTGGTACACATAAAAAAATGATATATATAAAAAGAAATAAAAATTAAATAACTTTAAAAAACAAACATACCTATCTCTCCTCGATCACCTCCGGGAGGTACGGGCATGTCTAGATCCCTGGAAAAGTTGATCCTGGCATAGGGTTAGTCCTCTATTGTCAGAATCTGCCATGGAAACCAGTCAAAAAACTTATCATCGAAGGCCTCTATGGTTCTTCCACCCCCCTAACGTGGCAACAATGTCGCCCATCTACACACTGCNCAAAGAATAAAGAGCACAGAATGGTCCCAAACCCGAAGTTTTTTTTTCTCACCCGCGACACTCGGTGAGCTGTCTCTTCATGCAGTCTAGCATGATTGTACTCCAATCAAGAATCTGTGCATTTAAGCATTGCACCGCACAATGCATGTGCGCTTGGGAGGCCTAATGTAAAGCCACGGATAAATTAATCCTCCCAATGATTATAACTATCACTTTTAGTGATAGATTGGTAATCTTGTTAATCGACACTTGAGAACCTACTTTCTCAATGTCAGCCTCGCAATGGAGTCCAATCAACTCCTCAATGTAGTGAGGCTTGGGGGGGAAAGTACGCAAGTTGACTAGATCACCTCTCCTCGAGAGACTAGTCAGGAAGTAAATGCCTTCAGTCGTTGGAGTCAATGACTTCCCCTCGATCATGAATGCCTCAGCGTTAGGATGCCAGTAATCTACCAAGGCATTCAACAGCCTGGGTTGTGCCCTCATAAACGAACACCGAAAGAACTTCCACAAACCACATTGTCTCAATGCGGCCATAGCTACAGGGTCCTCATTGACCAAAATATCCACATCCTCGTGCTCCCTCTCTCTCCAGTGGACATACATCCTGCAAAATGACAAGTTCATGGAGGATTAAAACTTGCATTTTTTTAAATTTTCCACATCTTTGAGGGCATACGTGGGTTGTATTTGACATAGTCATGTATGCACGTGGGAAGACTATTTTCTGCCCACAGGCTGTCCTATGAAAGCCTATGTACACGTAGGGCCGACCCTTTTTAGAGGTGCGCACCCTCCCAAAAACTAAAATAAAAGGAAAAAGAAAGTATGTAAATGCAAGAGGAGCTAGTTTATACTTACTTGGTCTAAGCGGAAGTTCGTTCCATCCTCTTAAGCTCCCAGAATCAACTCTTTTAGCAAAGGGGTGTTGGTCAATTCTCAATTTACAATGGTGATAATGAGCTGCCAACTTCTATTTATAGACTTTTTGGCCCCTTTTTGTCATTTTCTGGACACTTTTGTCATTTTTTCTAGCTTGAAAATCATTTAGCGTGGTTCTTGAGTTTCTGATGGGATGTTACGATACACTTCACTTTTGGTCTTAGGAAACTTTTCGAGAGTTGGGTCATGTTTTAAAAGGTCCTTTGGTGAAAATTCATTTTTCCAACTTTTTGCATTTAAGTTAGGATTCCACCTCCACTTTCTGCATCTCGTTGTCTTTTTCACTTTTCCATAGGATCGATCCCACCGAGTTGCGACACAGAACCATCATTACTTCTTTAGATGTGTCGTAATTTAGTGGTAGATCCTGCCTCTACATGGATGCCCTAGTTAGATCCTCATTTCTTTTGGCCTCCATGCCGTTATTAATGACTTTAGGCTTGGGAGTCCTTGTTAGTCTTGTCCTGATTACAAGTTTGAGCCTCATTCGCATGATTCATCATCACTCTTGGCCTCACCCTCAGGACTCCCAAACAATGATGAGTCTTCTTTAAGCCCTTTTCAGACTCTTTAAACATGAAAAGATTGTCGAGCGATCTTGTTTCCCTTCACGCTCGCCAAACTAAAACTTGAACGCACGTCTGTTCGGCAGTAGTTTACCCATTTTTCGGTCCTGATGGTCAATTGTACGAACAAAGGTATACTCTAGGAGCTTCGGTTCACTAGAAGAGTATTCTCAAGTATAATTTTAATCATTTTTTGGGTCTGAGGGACTAAATTTATGAAAAAGAAACCCCCACAAAGTTCATAGTTAATCTCTTTTCAGACTCCCTAAAATTAAAAAGATGGTCGAGTGAACTTGTTTCTTCACACTCGTTAAATTGGTCCAAAAGAACATCCCTTACGAAGTTCATAGTTAATCTCTTTTCAGGCTCCTTAAAAGCGAAAAGATCGTCGAGTGGCCTTGTTTCTTCAAACTCGTTAATTGGTTCAGAAAAACATCTACTAGCATGATTTTACCCCTTTTTCCGGCTTGTAGATTAAGGAGGAAAAATGTACACCTCAGGAGATTCATCTTGCCGGGAGAGTTCTCCTCGGTAAATTTCACTTTTTTGAGCTAGGGAGACTAAATATAGAAAAAGGCAGTGAGTCCATAGTTAAGCTCTTTTCAGACTCCTTAAAATTGAAAAGATTGTCGAGTGATCTTGTCTTTGTCACACTTGTTAAAATGGTTTTGAATAGACGTCTTTTCGATGCTAGTTTACCCCTTTTTTGAACTGACTAGACTACCTTCGAAAAAGGTACCCCAGTGGAGTCTTATTTTACGTTTTTTCAGACTCTCTAAAAATGAAAAACCGTCGAGATTACCTTCTTTGGGCTTGTTAAAATTACATCGAAGGACATTATAATTGTGTCTTATTAATCGCATTTGCATCCCTGCGTCTTTGGCCTAATTCTGGCTCCATTTTTCTCTCAACTGAACCATCTGAAGCATGCCTTATATGCAAGCCTTGTAGCCTTTAGCTTTGCGTCTTGACACCTTGACCCATGGAGGAATTTTCTCAAGTGTCATTTTCCTGCATATGTCTCCTTGCTCTGAGCAACAGTGTGTTCCTTGCACTTGGAACTAGTATGTCTGCGACACTTGTTCCTCCTTTTTAACGTAGCATTCTTTTATTATTTTTCAAGCTTTCCAAAATTATTGAAAAAGACAAAAAAATCAAATATACCCCAAAAAGAGGAAGGGAAAAGTATTTTCTTTTGTTGGCAGCACAATGAGTCACCACTGGACAAAGCACATCCTTCCATTTGTTCGTCGAGCTCTGGGATTTAATATGACCTAAGGAATTTGTTCTCGCTACATAGAGTTATGTCCTCCTCCATTTGGTTATTCTTTCAAACATATGGAGAGTTTGTGTTGCCTCCTGCATCGTAAACTTATGTCAATGCCATGTTGCTTGAGTCTCATCATTTGTCGTGCTATTGTCCAGGAATTTTTACCCAACTTGAGTCGTCCCTTCTGTAGTTTGTCTCCTGTCCTCATGCTCGTCCATCCCGAAAGTCCAAATCAAGTCCTTGTTCAAAATCAATGAAGTTCTCTGCCTTATCACCGACATCTTCTTGTCTGTTCCCGACAAGTCGTCGAAGACCTCTGGGTAATGAAGTCGTACACTCATATTACACTCTTACCTGAGTTTTGAAGATCTTGAATTTGTTGCTCGAGATCTTAAGGCCTCATCTCCAACCATCAGGCATCATTGGCTTCCTGAATATGGATACTATACATGTATATATTTTGATTTTGAGATGTAGATCCATTGTGTATTGCGTGTGGCTACACTTTATATAGTTATATGACATGGATCTGTAGTGTATTTGATTGGCAGCCATGATTTTATTTCATCCCGAACATGGGTATGCCCGCCTTGGTGAGACAAATTATTATTTTGCAGATGGCACCTCCCGAACTCCTGTCTCTGGGCTCACTCGCTTCGTACGTTGGTGAAGATTTGTAATGTATTTCGGCCATCAGATGCTCTTCTGACATCACACATTAGTGGGCATCTGTTATAACCCTAAATTTCACCATACATGCATACCTGGCAACAGGCCATCTTACTTGCTATTTTTGCCAAGCCATCACTGTATAGCTCTTCTTAAAAACCATATTTTTGAAGATGTATGTGCCCTGCACCACTACTTCCCGCGTACACATGCTTTCTGCACCTCTACATCTCGTGTACGTACGCTAGCTGCACCATTACAGCCCGCGTATACTCACAAAAATTGCAAAAAATAAAAATTTACAAGGGGATACGGGCTTTTGGGTAGTTTCCTAACCAATTGACTGCCCATAGTCGGTCACCCAACCGAATAACTATCTTTTTAGCATATAAAATAAGGTGTTGGGGTAGTTTCCTACAAGAAGCATGAGAAAAAAGAAACTCTGCCCATTTCAGTATTCCCCCTTGCCCCAATTATTTGCCACCACATTGTGAGTTTGAGCCAGAATTTCTTATTCCAACCCTTTTTCCTCCATTGCAAACCCTTTCCATTTCCCTAGAGAGAACTAAAGAGGAGAAAGATATGTGAAAGCAGTTGGAGCTTGGTGAAGAGGAGCCCGGAACAAAGTTCGAGGATCAGTTGTCAATCTCATATTGTAAGTGACTCTGTGAGATTAATATAAAGTACTTTTTCCATCCTTTTATGATTTATTTATATTTTGTTATGATATCTAGACCACTAATCAATATATAGAATGCATGCTCATAGTTTCTTGTTTGTCTTTTGGTGAATGCATGTTGGCCTTGGGAGGAGATCTACAGTCGGAATACAACGGAGTGCAAAGGGATTGACACTGGACGTTGGGTTTAAGGTAAGCCTACCGGATCCCTATACTTTATCTTTTATGCATGATTGTGGGGTACTGTCAGGATAGTTGTTAAAAGTAGGAGACTTTAAACGGTTAGCTATGCCTGCACTTTAGAACCCTAGTGTAGTCCGTAGGGGGTTTTCCAGCTATAGCAAGTACCTAAAAAACAATGTGCCATTTTGACTTGGTTAGCGTTAAAATAAATGTAGTATGAGTAAAGTTTAAATTATAAAATTTCCCTTAGAAACAAAGTTTGTTGAGCCTACTTGAATTCAAAGCCTAGGTCTAAATAGGACCTAAGAACTAAAAATTAACTGAACAAGTAATAAAGGGGGGAATGAAGAAAAGTGGGGTAAAAATTAAATTTAAAAATTAAAGGAGGATTAATTATTAAAAAGGATTAATTGTTGTTTGTGTGCAAAACTTGTTAATTTCGAACTTATAAAAAAATGGGAAATTAATTGCTAAAAGGGATGTGGATCATAGAAGGAATATAGTATAGAGAACTTTCCTAAAATGAACTCAACTAAGCTTTAAGGAAGGCGTCAGTGATTAAGAGAATGTGAGGGAATAAAGGGACATCGAGGAGTGTTTTTAGGAACACTTTTAGGTGGGTAAAGGAAATTGGCAATTTAATTTAATAAATAAAATAAGATTCTGGTGCAACTAAGAGATCGGTGACAAGTGTATGGGGAAGAATTTTCCTAATTAAAAATGTAATAAAAATAAATTAATGTGCAATTGGGAAACTAGTCACTAAGAGAACTGTATAAAAGAAATGGTGGAGGAGGAGAATGGGGGACGACTGGTAGGGGTAAGGTTACGCTGTCGATATTTTTCTTCACTGATTTTTCTTGTGGGAGTTGGGATGCCCAGCTCGGATAAGAGTGGTAGCTGAACCTTGCGAGGCGAGGTGGGAGCTATATTTTTCTATGGTTTGTGTGCGTGGCCCCTTTGTGGCTCGGGGGGATAATGGGGAAGAAGAGTAGCCCTAGCGCTGGCTGGGAGGTACCGGTGAGGTCTTCATGGTTAGCAAGTAGGGAGCAGGATGGATCACAAGCCCGGGGAAGCATTTTCGAGTTCTCACGTCGGTTACGGTAAGTATTTAGTTTTGTATTTGCATTGGATTCAGAATAGTATAATCTATTTATTTCTGTGTTGTGTTAACTGGGAAATTTTAATATCAAGGAGGTGAGCTCCTTGAGGTTTTATTAACTCTAGAGGAGTTTTCTGATAATCCCTGCCATTGATTTTTCTCAACTAAGTAATCTAAATTCGTGTTTAAAATTGTCTCTTTGTCCCAACCTGTATTGATTTCTGAGGCTTAACTTTTCCTTTCGATTTGCATAAGGAATTTTGGCAGTTACGGGTAGCTGTATGCACCGTATTGATTCCTAGCTCGCTGCCCTTAGTTGCATCACAAAATTTGATTTACATTGTGGTGTTCCACCAGATACCTATGAGTTTAGCTACCTTAGTCTGGTAGGGTTCTTTTATAGTCTGAACGGAGCTGCCTTAGTATTGGTACATAGTTTTGTTGCCCCATAATTCACTCAGCGTGGACTCTCTCAAGGGCGTCCCCTTCTCAGAGAATTTAGGTCTGTTGCCCGATTGATCACTGAAGGTCTGGAATTGTGGTAGATTCCTGGGAGAAAACCTTTCTTGTCGAAGAGGTTGTTGAGGAGACTCTGCTTGAGATTAGAGCATGGAGGGAATCGGGATTGCGCCCTTGCAAACAAACCTTCTGATGTGCTTCTTATCCTTTTCTTTTATTTTTAACTATGTTGGGATGGATAGAGTGATTTTAAATTCAGGACAGGGGACAGTAATGGCTTTGATTTCTTCTGGCGAGCTTAGTTTTCCCTTGCAAGATAGAACGCCATGGTTAGGCGCATTTTCCTGTGTTTTCATCCGGATGAAATTTCTTTTTTTTCCTTGCTTGGGAGGGCGCCATTGTTAGGCGAGTGGTTCCTGCGTATTTCGCTTCGGTCTAAATGTTGTTTCCTTTCCTGTAGTCATCCCATTAACGAATTTGGAGCTTGGAATTCGCTTATGTCCAAACATTGTTTCCTTTCCTGTAGCGATCCCATTAACGAATTTGGAGCTTGGAATTCTCTTTTATCTAAACATTGTTTCCTTTCCTGTAGTGATCCCATTAACGAATTTGGATCTTGGAATTTGCTTCTGTCTAAACATTGTTTCCTTTCCTCTAGCGTTCCCATTAACGAATTTGGAGCTTGGAATTTGCTTCTGTCTAAACATTTTTTCCTTTCATGTAGCGATACCATAAACGAATTTGGAGCCTCGGGATTCACTTATGTTTAAACCTTGATTCACTGAGGTATGATTGGTTATTGATTATTCTTCCTCTTGCGCCTTGCGAGATAAGGATGAAATCTCGTGCGTCATCAATTGTTGATGCGCAACGATTAAGTATTGATTAGAATGATCGCATCCAATTCGTTGTTGTGATGTATGACTAGTTGGGTAATTAGACCCCTTGCGCACATTGAATTATAATGTACTGTATGATGTTTAGATATTGGGCTACTCGTGCTAATGGAATTAATTTCTTGAATAATGGTTTTAGATTTCAGTGTTCTTGCTCGGGATGAAAATTGTATTGGCGGATGATTGCTTACTGTGTTTGGGATTTGCGCCATGAAGTAACTTTATTTGCTTTTGTGTCTTGGATTTAATGTGGTATATGGTGTGTCATGTGAATGATTACTTGTGTGTTGTGTTTAACTGTGATTTAGGATTGGTGAATTTTGTCGATGATGTTTCTCAAGTGTGATGTCTTACTTTTCCTAACACACAAAAAAAAAAATTACCTATCAGCCAATAGGTAAGCTTTGTTGTCATAACTCGCTTAAGAGGAAACCATTACTCAAGTTCAACCAAAGAGGAGAAAAGGTTTGGAAATATACCAAAACTCGATTCTTATTTTCATCTTCTATTTTGTGTAATGCATTCAAAAGAGCACCATTTATATAAAAATAAGAAAAATATTGACTTCAAATCCTTTTCCATAGCATATAAAATGATAAAAAAAACAATTATCAATAAAATGATAAAAAAAACAATTATCAATTTAATCAATTATTGTATTAAATAACTTGAATGTGTTAACAATCAAATCCTTTTCCAAGTTGATATCATTTGCATTATATCTCTAAAATGAATAACCAAGAATAGTTTTCTTAAGCATTTTCAATTATCTCTCCATGCTTATTTTTAGCTAATGATTTAAAAAATTACAAATATTGGACCATATAAATCCTTCTCTTCTCAAAGAACTATCATATTCCCAACATAGAGGAAGTTTAAAACAAATTTTCTCTTTATTATACAGGATAAAATAAATAACTAGGAATAGTTTTCCAAAAAGAATACATTTTCACATTAAGGTATTTAAGATTTTGTGTGAGAAATTTAGCCAAGTAATACATTGGTGATTCAATAGTGTTATGATAGTCCTTTTTTTTATAACTAGAACAAAATATATTATATTATAATAAAGGGACGTAGCTAGGATAAAAAAAGTTACATGTGACTTTTTTAGAGTTTCACTAAACAAAATAATTTGTTCTCTGCTACTACAAAAAATAGTTTACAACATACTATATGTTATACATTCCAAGTTTTCCTGCAAATAGTTTGTTTGACAAAAACACCTAAAATCATAATGACATAGAAAACCATAGTAATTAATAGAATACATGAGGACCATTCTCTTCCTCCCAACCAACATTTGAGAGAGGAGAGTTTTTTTTCTCTATATCCATTGGTTCTTTTAGTTGATGAACCATTTCATCTTCTTTGATATTATCCCGAGCGTAATTATCTGATACCTTCTTGTTTGAGGCTATGGATAAATAATCCTTGAGAAGGTTTAGAGCCAATTTTTGCAGCATATTGCATTCAACTTATAAAATATCAATTATTTATTTTTGTTAGACTAATAAACTCATAGCGGTTACATGCTAGGAGACACACTGGTGCTCATTTACATGTACTTTTGTTATCACTAAGAATAGAGAGCTCCTATTAGACTTAATTCCCTAAATTTCAAGATATATATGTTCTCCATGAGACATTTCTTAGCTATCTCATGGGGTCTTCACTTAATGAAAATGTGGCATAGCATGTGCATTCATGGGATATTACAGAACACCCCTAATTTCACTAGATATTGATAAATACCTCCCAAAATCCTTTTTTTGAACCCCCCTCCCAATACATCTTTCTAATAATAATAAAAACCTATTTTAACTAGATACCCATTTTATACCTCTCAATACCTATAAACTCTCGGATACCTTGCATCTCCCACAACACCTACAATATAATGACTTTATTTTTCATGATTTTAAACCCCTCTTTATGAATGAACGTGATAAGATATTGGACTACAAGGTGAATCCCTTGTGAGATATATGAGATAGAAAAAATATGGGATGGGGAATAGAAGGATTCTTGGCCCAACATAACAAAGAATAAGTCAGCAATCACCTTGCTTTCCCTCTAATACTTAAAAACGAAATAGACACTAGATCTTGTTTTGTCCCCTGTGGGCCATTCTGGGAAGGAGCACACCGAAAAAGAGAACCAATTAGAAAGGGGGATGAAACCCATAATTCATAGAACCCTTCCCATGAGATGAAAGAAAAGTTCCTTCACCATAAACTAGACCCATGACCTTTTCCACCTTCCTTTGAAGATTTCCCCAATTTGAAATATTATAACCATAAACAATAGGTAGCTCGAGTGTGGAGATAACATTTACCAGGTTGTCGATCACCTGCAGATCTAGACCATATTCGAGCGGAATTACATAGCTTGAACTATCCATTATCCCACAGGGCCGACAATTATTCATACTGAGGCATTGAATAACTAGAGCCATGTTAATTGCTCACATGATGTGGAGGCTAAGTCCAATCCTCATTACTCCTATATTGATGCAAATGAGTTGATTTATTAGTTGTTTGTTCATGTAATAGTTTAATGTTATTAACGTGCTTAACCATATCAAACCTTAGGGGATGATGCAACTAGAATGCCCCGCATTTTTTACATATTCTCCTAAGCTTAGTTCAATAGCTTACTTATCCCAGAGATCTGTTGTCAATTTCAAATATTGATTCACATGATAGAATAAGGATTTTAGGAAGGAGCTTGCCTCATTTTCTACTCAGAAAATGGTAACTTTGAGAATGATGTCCAATTTATAATTTTTACCTAGTATTGATTTGATGACCACCATGGAATCCCCAATGACTATCAATGTGTTGACCTTGGCTTCCTTGGCCAAAAGAATACCATGCAAGAGGGCATATGCGTTTTCCTGATTGTTTGAAGATTGAACAAGACCCCAAGCATAAGTAGCTAACATTTTTCCTATGGGATCTGTTGATGGGTCCTAGATCTCTGATTCAACAGTAGGAACCAAACCCGCCACCGAGGCCCAATTAGACTCTGCAACGTTTAATGGTGGAATGGTTCTCCAGATCTTGTGATCCGACCAATTTATCGATGGGATTTATGTTTTCTCATGAAGGCTCTTCCTTTAGTTTGGACTATCTCTTTTTGTATTTTCTCTTGGGTGGGACCGATATGAGGTGTAAGCCAATATAAACCAACTTGGTGACATACATAATTAAGTTCTAACTACTGGAGAAGAGGCTGAACTTTGGATAACCCGCTGCTCAAGCATGCAGACAACGATTCTATACCACATGCCTAGTACTACTAAATTAACCATGTGAGCATCCAATTACTATCTAAGAATCTAATTATCAGAAAGAAAACACATATGCAACAAGATAATGGCAAGAAAAATAATTCATCTACCATAATCATTCATCACATGATAACGCAATGATTCATCTTCATCATTAAAGTAAAGAACAACAAAATATTGCACCAGATAACTTGACAATAGATTAAATAGCTCTTACTCATTATAGCATCATTCACGAAACGAGATAGGAAATAGTTATTCTGCACATCCAATCACATGCATTTGATGAAAATAACTTGTCTCTGGTCCAGAAGGACTTCTCAATTCATAGCAGCTTCAAAATAATTCTTAACAACCAGAAAGAAAGAGTTCTTACAACAACCATCGACCTCTAGCTAATTGGTCGATGTATTTATTTATAATGTAAAATTCAACTAAAAATAATGGCTAAGTGCAGTTTAAGAAAAACAAATTTGCCACGTGGTGTCATCTTCTAACAGTTTCTTTAACAGTCAACCCAAGATATCACTTGAAAGGGTGACTTCTCTCATACTCAGACCAATTGATAAACAACTCTTTGCAAGTTTGGGCCCATGGAAATCTGTGTTGCTCCATCAGAGCCACATGTATTCCTCTGATGTCTATCGTATACATCTGGTACTTCGCCAGACTGGAGTTTAATTGATGTATCACAGTTCGAGCTCTAATCAGATGGTCCATAAATCGTTTCACTTTCCCTGGTACTGCGTCGGTCATCTTAGCGAGCTCTTCGACCCACAGTGAATCTTGCTTGGCATGCAACTTGACTATGTCGCACAAGTCGACAAAGTTGTCAGGGGTGCCGAACTCAAGGAGAATGATATCCTTCATTTCTTTTTTGATTTTTCCCCAATGTTTCTTGCATCTGACCCACTGCTCTTGAATTTCTCGGTGTGCGTTCTGAGACATCTTAGCCCAATACTCAGTTGATCGCTTCATGCGATTAAGGCTTCTTTTTCCTAACATCTGGATGCCATGTTCTTCTTTGTCTTGACCCTGTTGGACTGCATCAATGTACTCAAGTATTTCTACTGCATGTTGCGCCCTTTCATACCCTCACTCCATATCCTTGCATGTTGCGAGTGCCATGAGAGTGTCCTCCTGGAGCTCAGCTATCTTTCCTATAAAAAGGTGTCATTCTTTTGTGAATTGGTTGTAAGCTTCTTCGAACTTGCTTCTCAGATATACTATGGTCTGAGTGGCTCCCTGATAGTACTCAGCCAAGTGGCGTAAATGTTCTAGTTCCTTCAGGGCGGCGGCCAACTCCTTTTCGTCTCTTCTGGCTCTGCCCGTGGTGGCATCCGAGAGCACCATCCCCACACCGAGGAGCTCTAATGTTTAGGCATCTGCTGTGTTTATCAAATTTTCCTCTATGGTGATGAGGATGGAGCAATCCAACGTGATCCTCCTCTTCTTTGTGGTTCTTTAGACTATGGCCTTTCTCTTTCGATCATAAGAGATCACATAGATATCTTATACCTCGTCTACTGGCTCGGGTATCTACTGATCACCCCATGTGAGTGTGTTTCCCAGGTTATCAATGGTGTATACTTGTTCAAGGTCGGGTTCTTGAACTTCCTCGTTGTGCTCCGAAGGCCCGGCCTTTGCCTATCTCTTGTTGGGGATCTGAGTATTGAGCGGAATAGAGACGTCAGGCACATACTTGTTTCTTACTTGCTCGTTGGTTTTTGAATTGTTGATTTCCTTTTGTGGGAATCCTTCCTCTGGCTCATTCGGTTCAGGCTTGTCCTTTGGATTATCTACTCCGGTTTCCGATGCATCAGGTCCCTTCGTTTTGAGGCCACTTTCGGCTTTTATTTCCTTTTGTGGGACCTCCTGGGTTTGGACCTCAGGCTGAGGGGAAGAAGTCGTCTCAGGTCCCTTTTCTTCTTGGACATGCACAGGGGTCCTTTCAGATTCCTCCAGGCTCTCATCATCACTATATAAATTTATGAACTCGGTCAGAGGGTTAGGAACACTTGTTTCTATTGATACTCGGTTTGCCTTTGGCTGAGTCGTCACTCCTACCGACGATACAGCCGGTGGAATTGTGGATTCAGGGTTATCTGACCCGTTAATGTTATCAAGGTTCATGAGATTAGGGTCACTTGACCCCGCTGGGATCTCCTATGGGTTATTGGTCAGAGGCCTCATCCATCTAATGAGGTATGCGTTATCTTGCATCTGCTTCATTAACAACTGGTCCTGTTGATACATGAGTCCCCCCATCCCCTGTACAACTTGAACCTCAGAGAAATGCCTAGCTTGCACCAGGGTTACCTAAGGAATCTCCACTGTCTCGGTGGATTCTTGAGGAGTTTCCACCGCTTCGACTGATTCAGGTGTTATCCTTTCTTCGCTGGCCCTGAGGATTTCTTGATACAATTGTTCCAAGAATGTTGCTTTCTCATCCCATCTCATGGCCTTGAACCTGGTTGCTTTAGGATCAACCATCCTTGCCACCACCTCATCCTAGTCTATCGCATTTTCGGTGAAGATCTCATCCTCAAACCGGTCATGGGCATAGGGCCAACATGATGATACCTTTGTTGCATGCTTCAGGACCAGGACCTTGGGATCATGCTTGCGAAAACGGCCGGTCTGGAATTGAAATTCTAATTGCATCAACCCTTCTTGCTTGGCCTGCACGGTGTCCTTTACCATGTATAAACCAATATGAAACCCATAAGGTATGAATGCCCGCTTCTTATCCTTTAACAAAGTGGCGTTGTAGCCTTGCAAAATGCTCTGATAACAAATTTACCCTAATACTAGTCGATCGGGGACATAAATAGGTAAGAGATGGGGTGAACTTGTGGTGCCGAAAACCCTGATGTAGATTTTGCACTCATCTAGATACCAATGGCCTACTTTCGATACAACGTTTTTGGCTGCATCTGACAGCCTTGGGCACTCTTTCTTGAACAACAAAGAATAAATGCATGCGATAAACTGGTCACAGATGAGAGAATAGGATTTCTTGTACCTGTTTTCCCATAAGATGTCGAAGTATACATGGACCGGGAGCTCCGAGGAGTACCATCTTAAGTTCATTATAGCGAAGACATTCTTGGCATAGACAACGTCCAGTAGATAAGAATCCATGTAGAGGGAAGGGGTTTCTCCATCTTTCGGCGTCTGAGCTTGTCGTATGCAAGTGCTCAACTGTTTGGAGATGATTGCACCCCAGTTAAAGCCAAAGGCATCCAAGTCTCTGAAAACCTGGTGCATTCTTTCTCCCTTTTATCTCCTCAAATAAATTTATGGAGATTTTTCTTTTTAGGTGATAGATTGTGGTCCAAAATTTATTTGAAATTTTTTTTAGGTATGTTAGAGAGTCTATTTTCTGTAAATAAACTTGGAAAGAACTTTTGATTTGGTTTTGTCAAGCAAAAGAAATATTCTTAGGTTTTGGTGGTTTAGGCGAGCCTGAAAAGCACTCATTAACCACCAAAAACCTTCATTCTCGGTAGTTAAGGGGGAAAGCAAAAACCCAGTTAACCACCGAAAAGATTTCCATGGGAAAAATGAAAAGCTCATTCTTTCGCACGAGCTAGTTGTCAATTGGCGTAATCATGAAGAAATAACCGCCGAAAGTCCATGGAGGTGGTAAGGTATGCACGATATTATTGCATCTATCTGAAGATTGATACCCTGTTGTCCTTTTTTAACTACATTTGTCATTTCAGAATTAAGGCTTGGCAGAGACACAAAAACTCATGTGTGATTCCCGACTAACAGAAATGATTAGTCACATAGCCACTCACTATCTCCAGTCATGAGGACACAGATCCATTATGACCCCGATTAATATTTGTTTTGATTCCATTAATTATCAATTCGAATCCGAGAGTCATTGTGACAGTCTTGAGCCCGTGATTTCATCAAGCAAACGCATATTCAGAGACCATAATCTCGTTTTTGTGGTGATTGTCGAGTGGAGTTCGAGTTCAATAGATAGTTATCAAGCCAATTGTCATACCAATCAAGCCAAGTCGAGTCATCAGGTAGTTCGAATCCCATACTGTTTCAATTTAATTATACATCTCACCAAAACTCAAAATTTTCGGCTTGTATTTAGTCAGTCTATTGTTTAGATTCGGTTAGTGATTGAGCTATGAAATCAGAAATCCGAGTCACCCTGTCTCATTTCTTTTACTCTAAGTCATACTCCCTCTCACCCTAAATCACAGAGTCTTTGTCCCCCTGGCACGAAGATTTTCCTAAGTCACAGGTACAGGTCAGCAATTACTAAATGCCGAAAGCAGGGCCAGTTCTAAGGGTTGAATTGGATGGAGTTTGGTACCTTGAGGCTCACCCTGAGGTGGCCGAGTTCTTCAAGCAAGTAGGAGTCTATGCATACCGTGAAAAACTGGTGGAGTTCCGCCAACATGTGTCTGAATCCTTTGTTATCTTGTAAGATGAACACAGGGTTCGATTTTGAGTTCTATATTCTACTCTTTTGTATGAAAGACATTTTCTTTAATACATCATCCTGCAAGCTTCTTTCATTTGTTACTATCAGACCTTCTTTCATATTCGTCTATGCCTATGAGTGGAATTAGTTCTTTTGTCTCTGTTTAATGATCCTATGGTAACTGCCATCTTACTTTTGATTGTTAAGCAAGAATCATAAGCATCTTTGGCTAGTTTGTTGACCCATCATATATATGGATTATGTACATTTTGGTTAACTGATTAGTTGTTTTTATCTATTTGTTATACAAAACTATCTGACAATAGCTCTTGAAGGCCTTGTTTTGCATGAATATAGTTAATATTGTCTTGAGAATACAATCCAAAGGTTAAGATATTCATCTTGATCCAAACCCACACCTATCATCGAGAAAATAGTTTCCAAAAAGATTAAGTTACCAGGCATCTCTGACTTACAGCCTAGGAGAGCTTCCCGGAGTGATAACAAATTGGCGGCGTTTTCGGGGAGAGAAGATCGAAGCTTAGCTTCCTTGGGAGATGACATAGATCCATCTTTGATGATAGACAAAGCTTGGACATCATTTGGGTTGTAATCATCTATCTGACGACTCCATTGAAATGAAGTGGCTCCAAAAAGAGATCACATTAGGGTGAACTAAGAAGGCCCACTGGCAGCACCAGTTCTTGACCCCGAGAAGATCATCAATAAGGGAAAGGCTTTACAAAGATAGGCTTCCGGATCTGCAAAGATATCAAATCCAGGTATTCAAACCAACACTTCTTCTTTCATATCTGAAAGGCCTCTAGTTGAATCCCCTGCTACTGAAACTCATAGTTCTCAGGAAATTGAAATTGTATCTGAAAAATTGAAGGTTGAGGAGCCTTCACTTTTCTCTAATGTTACAGACTCTATTTTTGAGCATGATATTACATCCAACATAAAGAGGTAATTACAGATCCCCTCAGCAAAAATAAACCTCTTCTTCTTCTTCTTTGAATTCCTCACCCACAAAGCCTATAGAGGGTATTTTCTACACTCATACTAATCTACCTGTTCTCGAAAATATTTTACATGATCTATCCTCTAAGGGAGAAGAAAGCTTAGCCTTATTGCTTGGTCAGTTTTACAAGGCTTCTTATTTTCCACCCATTTCTGAAAATTTTGCTCAAAGTGAAGTAAGACAACCATTTTATTTAAACTCAACCATCCTATCTCAACCTTCATCTCCTAAAAATTCTTCTTCTGTATCAACCCCCAAGATTGCCATGGCTGTCCCTTTAAGTAAGATGGAACATATTTTATCAAATATGTATGCTCCACTTGTCTTGCCTAATCCCTTATCTTCCATGCCAACCGAAGATTATCATAAATATATGCCAAAGTTTACCGGAGTTGGGGATTATACTGTTGAAGAACATATAGAAGATTTTTATGCTTATGCTGAAAATATTAACATTTCAGAAGAAGATGTGTGGACCAGAGTTTTTGTGTAGAATTTGGATGGCCAAGATTGGAAATGGTTCAAAGAGCCACCAGCAAATTCAGTGACAGGTATTGAGCAACTAGATGAGGTGTTCTTAAAACACTGGGGAGAAAGAAGAGATCTACTATATTACATTTCTGAATTCGGAAACTTAAGAAGAGAAGATGGGGAGTCGGTCTCAAACTTCATCAAAGATTTAATAGAATGTTTGGCAAGATCCTTGCAGAGATCAAGCCAAGTGATGCATCAACAAAGATCACATTTTCTACTGCTTTTGATCTAGATTTTTGTCTAGTCATTAGAGAAAGAAGATTAACCACACTTGCTTTAATGCAATATGCTACTCTCGAAGTCGAATAAAATATTATGGCATCTCAGAAACTTAAATTAAAGGTTGAGAGAAAGAAGTTTTATGTTGAGCCCCCTTCTTCTTCTAATAGTAAAATGGAAAATATGCCCAAGATGTTGGACAACTTGACATCTGAAATGTCAAAATTGAAGATCTAGAATCAGCAACCAGCAAGGACAAAAGAGCCAAATGCTTTTGTCTGTAGAAATCCGAATGATTTCTCTTATAGAAGGAATAATAAACAAGTCTAGATCCTTCAGAGAGACAAGAATGCAGCTGATGATCAGAGAATCATACCCCCTTTCCAAAATGCAATGCTAGAAGAAGAACACCAGATATCTCATGATGAAGTTGAATAAGTAGATGACATAAATTATTTTGGTGACAAAAATGATTCCTCCCTTTTGACACAAGTAGACTATGAAGAATCCTAGATGGATTAGGAGAATCATGAGGCAAGTATTGAAGAATCTGTCTATCAGACAGATGATCAGCAAGGTTATAATTTAAGATCAAAAAATGTTGCTCCCAAACCATTGCCCGCTGCTCCTGTGAAGAAGAAAGAAGTTGTTGCCAAGCAGCCTACTGCTCCTGTAAAGCAGACCACTATTTCTACAAAACAGTAGCAGAAGAAATCTCATTCCCAAGTCAAGGAGCAAGCTATCCTCAGAGCTCCTTCTAATGAGGTAAAAACTTCTGACAAATCATCATACTCTTTCAATTTTAAATCAGGAATTCAGAAAGTAAAAATACCTATGCCATTGACCGAGCTTATGAAGAATGACATTTTCAAGTCAGCCATCCTGAAGTCCCTTGAACCAAAGACCTCTTCATCTGCTGATTTTATAAATTTACAAGATGACAAGCCAACAGTAACTATAGGGCCTATGATAGAAGATCGAGATGATTCTTGTCCACCTTTCTATATATCCCTAAATTTTCATGATAAGATCCTTCATAACTGCTTTCTTGATTCAAGAGCGTCACATAATCTTATGCCCAAAGCAGTGATGGACGAGCTTGGGTTTGAGGTCACCAAACCATATCATGATCTCTTCTCTTTTGACTCTAGGAATGTCAGATGCCTTGGCCTCATAAAAGACCTTGTTACAAACCTTGCCCAATTGCCAATGAGAAGCATGGTAATGGATGTGGTCGTTGCTGATATCCCACCCAAGTTCGGACTCCTCTTGTCATGTCCATGGAGCAAAAGGTTAGGAGGTACCTTGCAGATGGATATTTCATATGCTACGATCCTGGTGTTTGGAGGAGAGCTAAAAAGAATTTATAGAGAGAATCAACTAGCCTACATCATCAGCGATGCAAACAATTATGTAAATCATCCTATTTATGTTGTAGACACAGACTTTGGCTCATGCATTCTTCAAATAGATGATTCTCAATCAGCTCCTTTGCAGCTTGTGAAGCCCACTGAACAACAAATTTATGATAAGGGTGTTCCAGTTTGGACCATGTATTTTGATGGTGCCAGTACCAAAGATTCAACAGGTGAAGGGGTAGTTTTGATTTCTCCTTTGGTAAAGGCTACACATTTGTCTTTTAATCTTGATTTCAAAATTACTAACAATATAGCAGAGTATGAGGCTTTGATATTGGGCTTAAACATAGCCAAGGAGATGGGGATTAAAGGATTAAAGGTGTTCGGAGATGCATATCTCATCATACAACAAGTAAACAATACTTTCGAAGCAAAGCATGTTAGATTGAAAGCCTACAGGGATGAGGTATGGAAAATTAGAGATTCTTTTTCCATTTTTGACATTTCTTATATAACCAGAGATATGAATCATGTTGTGGATCCCCTTGTTGTTTCAGCCAGCATGTTTATTCGTCCCATGCCTCCCAGGCTCAATTATGAAATCCAAGTCAAATACAGACCATCTTTGCCTGACAATATTAAATACTGGAAAGTTTTTGAAGATGATGATGAACTTAATAGATTTCTCTAGGTGGTAGATGAATTTTTTGATATGCATGTCGACCAACAAAATCTAAATGTAGAGGAATCCCAGAAGCCTAAGCTAAAACAAAAATTGGGTCAGCATGATATTGTTCAACTGCCTAACAATTATATACCTCGGGGTTTGGTACCTCTTGAAAATATATTTGATCATAACGATGTCCCCTACAAGCCCAATAAGAAGGAGAAAAATACTATTGTTCATAAGCATAACATAGGAAGCGAAAGCCAACGTAATTTCATAAAACTGTCCTCTGAGTTGACTGCTGATCAGAGGTCCAAATATTGCAGCATTTTGAAAGAATTTGCTGATGTTTTCGCTTGGAAATATAGTGATCTGAAAACTTATGACCCTGAGATCATTCAACATAAGAAACCACTTGAAAAAGACACCATCCCTTTCAAACAAAATCTCAGACCTATCAGTCCTCTTCTTTTGTCTGTAATTGAAAGAGAAATCAAAAAGCTTCTTGATGCTAAGATCATAATCTCTTTAAGATACTCTAAATGGATTGCAAATCTAGTAATAGTGAGAAAGAAAAATGGTGAGGTCAAGTTATGTGTGGACTTTAGAAACCTAAATAGATGCTCTAAGAAAGATAACTATCCCCTACCTAAGATGGAACATCTGCTGCAAAGAATTTTAGGGGCTACCGTTATGTCTTTCCTGGATGGTTTTTCTGGCTATAACCAGATTTCTGTCCATCCTGATGACCAAGAGAAAACTGCTTTTACAACTGCTTGGGGTACCTTCATGTACGCCAAGATGCCATTCAGATTAATGAATGTCGGAGCCACATTTCAAAGGGCCATGGACATAGCTTTGATGGGTGAGAAGGACAAGTTTGTCCTCATCTATATTGATGACATCACAGTTTATTCCAGCAGTCATGAAGAGCATCTAAAGCATTTAAAAAGAGTTTTTCTGAAGTGCAGGCAGTTCAGAATTTCATTGAATCCCAAAAATTCCCATTTTGCTCTCAGGAAAGGCAAGCTCTTAGGCCACATTGTCTCAGCAGAAGGTTTGAAAATTGATCCAGTTCAGGTGGAAGCAATTCAGAGGCTGTCCTTACCAAGGTCAAAAAAGGATATTCAATCGCTACTCGGTAAGATAAATTTTTTTAGAAGATTTGTTCCAAATTTTGTCGAGCTAGTAAAACACATAACATGTATGTTGAAAAAGGCGTCTGAGATAAAATGGACAGAAAACGCGAGTAATTCATTTCAGGATATCAAACAGGCTATCATAGAATCCTCGACTCTGATCAGTCTGGATTACAGCAAGAGTTTCTACATTTTTTCCTTCGCTTCTTATGACACAGTGGCAACAATCTTGTTACAGAAAGATGATGACAGTATGGATCATCCAGTTGCCTTCTTCAACAAAACACTCAGAGATGTTGAACTAAGGTATGATCCTATTGAAAAACAAGCTTATGATCTCAAAAAATCTTTAAAAGCTTTCAGAATTTATATCCTCCACTCAAAAGTCATTGCATATGTTCCTTCACCCTTCGTGAAAGATGTTTTGACCCAGCCTGATATTGATGGAAAGAGGGATAAATGGATTGTAAAGTTGATCGAGTTCGACATTGAAGTGAAGCCCACCAAATTGGTAAAAGGCCAAGGCCTTGCTAAGCTCTTAACGGATGAAAACCATGAGTTGTTGGACATAAATTTCATAGGGGGAAATTCAGCGAATTTGTAGACGAAGATGGCAGCAGAAGTACAACATAACAATCAATAGGTGGCAGAGAATTTGTCTTCTTGTGAATGGTACTCAGGTATTATACATTTTTTACAAAAGCTAGAGGTTCCTCTTGACTCAAGCCCGAGCTCTTAAGCTCAGAGCCATATAATTTTGCATTTACAATAATCTGTTATATTGGAAAGACCCTGTTGGTTTACTACTCAGATGTTTAGACAAAGAAGAGTCAATGGAAGTTATACATCAGTTTCATTCAAGTGTTTATGGAGGTCATCGTTACTGGAAGACCATAGTTCATAAAATTCTAAGGGCTGGGTACTATTGGCCTTTTCTTTTCTCAAACATGTGTGCCTTCGTAAAAGCTTGTGATAAATGTCAAAGATTCACAAGAAAACAACAACTAAAATATCTGCCCCTAAGACCTATAGTAGTGAATGGCCCTTTTCAACAGTGGGGTTTACATTTTATAGGCGAGATAAATAATTTGTCTAGTGGTCAACATAAGTTGATCTTAGTAGCCACAGATTATTTTACAAAATGGATAGAAGCAGTTCCCACCAGGAATGCCACTCACTAGGTTGTCATGAAATTTCTTTATGAAAACATCTTGAGCAGATTCGGTTGTCCCAAAAGGCTGGTAAAAGAGAATGCAACAACTTTCAAAGTCGATGTATTGGTCGACATTTGTGAATCAATGGGAATCCAGTTGGTACATTCAACTCCCTACTACCCTCAAGGTAATGGCCTGGCCGAATCATCCAATAAGAGCTTAATCAAAATCATCATAAATATGTTAGAGGAGAAAAAACAAATTTGGGATTCTAAACTAAAATTTTCTCTATGGGTAGACAAAGTAACTATCAAAAAGTCCATAGGAACTTCTCCATTCAAATTGGTATAGGCGACTGATGCCATTTTTCCTATTCAGTTAATTTTACCAGTGGCTAGATTTTTTCAAGAAGAGAAAACTGAGTCAAATGATATGGTAAGAAGAATGCTTGATTTGGTGGAACTGCAGCAAGCCCATGAACAGTTAGTGGATAGATCATAGGCTCATCAAAAGAGGATCAAAGATACTTTTGACAGAAAGGCAAAGGTGGATAATTTTCAGGTTGGTGATTGGGTTCTGAAATGGGATGCTCTCAGACAGGATAACGGCAAACATAATAAGTTCTATTCTTTATGGACCGGACCTTTCATGATAAGTCAAGTAAAACACAACAACACATTCATTCTACAAAGTCTGGGAGGTGAAGAAATGTTTGGTGGCCCAGTCAATGGGCGATTTCTAAAACTCTATTTTTTCTAAGGCTGTGAAGCCTTGTCATTGTAATTTTATTTTCAGTCTTTATTTTTACAGAATAACTCCATGCCCAATGGAAACACTAGTAGATAGTTTTAAGTTTTCTTTTTTCAGGAAAGGCATTGGTTCTGTGGTTCTTGAAACCTCACAGGGAGGTATTCATCCCCAATAGGAGATAATGTTATCTCCTCAAATAAATTGATGGAGATTTTTCTTTTTAAGTGATAGACTGTGGTCCAAAATTTATTTGAAAATTTCTTTAGGTATGTTAGAGAGTCTATTTTCTGTAAATAAACTTGGAAAGAACTTTTGATTTGGTTTTGTCAAGAAAAATAAAGAATCTCAAGTTTTGGTGGTTTAGACGAGCCTGAAAAGCGCTCATTAACCACCGAAAACCTTCGTTCTCGGTAGTTAAGTGGGAAAGAAAAAACCTAGTTAACCACCGAAAACATTTCCACGGGAAAAATGAAAAGCTCGTGCTTTCACATGAGCTAGCTATCAATTGGCGTAATCATGAAGACATAACCACTGAAATTCCATGGAGGTGGTAAGGTATGCATAATATTATTGCATCTATCTGAAGATTGATACTCTGATGGCCTTTTTTAACTACATTTGTCATTTCAGAATTAAGGCTCGACAGAGACACAAAAACTCATGTGTGATTCTCGACTAACAGAAATGATTAGTCGCATAGCCCCTCACTATCTCCAATCACGAGGAAACAGATCCATTATGACCTCGATTAATCTCTGTTTTGATTCCATTAATTATCAATTCGAATCCGAGAGTCATTATGACAGTCTTGAGCTCGTGATTTCATCAATTAAACACATATTCAAAGACCATAATTCCATTTTTGTGGTGATTGCCGAGTGGAGTTTGAGTTCAACAGATCGTTATCAAGCCAATTGTCATACCAATCAAGCCAAGTCGAGTCATCAGGTAGTTCGAATCCCATATTGTTTCAATTTAATTATACATCTCACCGAAACTCGATATTTTCGGTTTGTATTCAGTCAGTTTGTTTTTTAGATTCGGTTAGTGATTGAGCTATGCAATCAGAAATCTGAGTCACCCTGTCTCATTTGTTTTACTCTAAGTCATACTCCCTGTCACCCTAAATCATAGAGTCTTTGTCCCCCTGGCACGAAGATTTTCCTAAGTCACAGGTACAGGTCAGCAATTACTAAATGCTGAAAGCAGGGCTAGTTCTAAATGCTGAATTGGATGGAGTTTGGTACCTTGAGGCTCACCCTGAGGTGGTTGAGTTCTTCAAGCAAGTAGGAGTCTATGCATACTGTGAAAAACTATGGAGTTTAACCAACAGGTTTCTGAATCCTTTGCTATCTCGTATGATGGAAGAGTAGCAATAGTGGAAAAAGAGGAGTCTGTGGTAGATGAGGCAACCATAGCTGAGTTCATTGGTCTCCCTAGAATAGGGTATTGCTGGGTCAAATCAACTTTGCCTTCAAACATTGAATTTAGATCCTACCTACAGCCTTTGCACAAGGATCTTATATGGAAAA